>JASAMX010005502.1:0-19969 GCA_030248175.1 Microlaimidae sp. YZB2_3
ATTAGTTTGGTTAGATATTGAATTTAATTGAAACATTAATTTTACAAGTGTGAAAAGATGAGAGTGATTTAATGAAGCCAATGAGGACTATGGCTTGTACAAAAATTACTACGTTGGGATTACGTAGCGGTGACTAGGATGAGGGAGAACCCTTAGAGAAGTTGTAGTGAAATGAGATCATGTTGGGAGTACAGAAAAGCTTGGGCTGATTTGTCCGGCCTGTTCAAAAAGTTACTCAGAAATCTCTTCTTAGCCGATTTCTGGGGAAACCAAAGCAAAAACGACAATTTGTTTCCTTAAAATTTTTTAAGGTTGCAGTGAAACATTACCGTGTTGGGTGCGAAAATAAGCAAGAGCTGAGACGGTCAGCTCTGACAAAAAGTTAGGTGGTAAAAATTCTCCAATCCGGAACATCTGTCTAGAAGAAGGGTTTGTAGGGTTTAATTCTTACATCCGTTTAAGGGTAGTTTGAAACCTCACTGTGTTGGGTGTGGAAATGAACTAAGGCCGAAAGGTTCCAGCCTCGGCAAAAATACCTTGATCTGGTAACAAACACTGTTTGTCGCTTGTAGAACAGAGAGGCGATGATTGGAAGAAATAAAGGGGAATTTTTAGAACCTAAATGTAGTGGGTAAGGTTTGGGAGTGGCGAAGACTGGGAACTTTCAGTCTTTACAAAAATGGGTATTAAAAGGAACATTGAACAGCTGTTTTTGTTTTTCTGTTGTTGACGGAGGTGTTAACGAATGAGAATTAGTTTACACAATGAAACATTAACACGTCCAGTGTAACAAAAGAAATTAGTTATTTGTCAAGGAATTCTCCAGTGAATTCCTCCTCAAAAAGTTCACAGATATCAAATCAGTTACATCAAAGAAGGCTTCCGAATACTGATCATTAGCTGGAAACTTTACAAGCTAATTTTGGAACATTAAAAATAAGGGTGTAAAATTTGAGGGTGGAGTTAAAGACTAGGGGTTTTAGTCTTCTCTAAAAATGCTGTAGAAATAAGTAAAAACTTGGATTTTTATGGATTCCAATCGAAGGTCTAATTTTGAGAGTGAGTGCGTATTTGAGGTGAAACCTAGGTGCAACGGGTTGGAAATGAAAAGAAGACCAGTGAACTTAACTTCACAGTTAAGCCCCACAAAAATTTGCAACCAAGATCTTGACCTCTAAAAAAGGGGCAAAAACCGAGCAATTAAGAGACGATTTATGTTTCTCACTTCCAAAACTATCCCTTCAGTAAAACATTAAAAATTCAAGCGAATTTTTACTTAAAAGTCAAAGTTAAAAGAACAAGAAAAATTAAAAAACGTACTAACAAAAAAGTTAATTACAATATTGTCAACCAAATAATCAATATTATAACTCATAGTGAAGTATCTCCTCTCGATATCTATAATTGTTTAAATACTGTTTCCTTAAAAAATTTTGTCGAAGTTTTAAATATTGTAGAAAATATCTTTGTGGTCCATTGGGTTAAGTTAAGAGTTAAAGCTATGGCAGCTCATCGTTTCAGACATAAATTTAATTTCAACTCTACTCTACTAAAACTAAAAATATTTATATTAAAGCTAATTTTGTAAATAAAGGTTTGGATCTTATTAAGTTTAGTAATATTTTTAAAGATAAAAGACTTCTTTCTGCTATGCCTATTACTATTAAAAATTCCGAAAAAATCAATATTGTATACACTTATTTACCTAGTTTAGGTAGTTATTTTTGTAATTATAAAAATTTTTTAAATAATTTAGACTGTACTATTTTGACTAATCTTTTAAACTCTAAATGTGAATGCTCCCACTCTAAATTTCGTGATCCTCTTCTTAATCATATTGTTACTGGTAATTTATATATCATTGACATACCTGTTTTAAAAAAAATATTCAGTTTCGGATCCAAATACAGATTACCTAAACCTTTAGATTGGGATAAAGTTATTTCAGCTACTAACGATTGTTTTGATAATTTAATTAATCATTTTTCACGAAAATTCAAAGTTAATGTTATTCATTTTAATGATTTTCGAAAACGGGCTCAATTAATTACTTCAAACCGTATAAAATTTTGTAAAACAAATAATTTCACCATTTCTTATCCTGATGGTAACTTTAACGAAAAACTTATCAAGAAATATCTTTAAAAACTTAATGATAAATTTATTATTACTACTATTGACAAGGCTAGCATTAATTTTGGTCTCATTTGTAAAAAATTCTATGTTACTGTTATTTGCAACGAACTCGGTATCGATATTATAACTAATTCTAGACAATTAAATATTCAAGGCAATAATGTATACAAAAATATTTCCAATGTAAATATCGACGATATAATCAAGAAACATCAGCAGTTTAGTACACAATTCGGTTACAATATCAGCGAAGATCAGTTATGCCTACCGTTACTTTTTAGTATACCTAAATTACATAAAAATCCCATTAAATTTCGTCATATAGCCGGTGCCAGTAAATGTAGCACTAAACCTCTATCCATTGTGTTAAGTACAATATTAAAATTTCTCCGTAATCATTTTAAAAGTTATTGCTCTACTTTAAAAGATAAAATCGACTAGTCTATTGATAATTCATTGGAAGTGTTAAATAAAGCTAATAATATCAACAGCGTTGTCAAAATGTTTAGTGGAGATTTTAGCACCCTGTATACTAGTTTACCTCACGATACGGTCTTAGCTAATCTTACGGGTCTAATTAATCTCTTATTTAGCAATGCAAGTAAAAAATATCTTATTGTTGGTTATAATAAATGTTACTACTCAGATATTTCTAATAATAAAGTTTGCTTTACTAAGGAACAAATTTTACAAATTATTAATTTCATTGTCGAAAATTCGTATACAGTTTTCGCTAAAAAATTTTTTTGGCAAAGTTCAGGAATACCCATGGGGGGTAATGCTTCTCCACAAATTGCAGATTTAACGTTATCGTTTTTAGAATTTAAATATTTAAAATCCAATTTAAGAAATCGTATCAAAACCAAATATACATTTAGATATATTGATGATTTAATTTGTTTCAACTGTAGTAATTTCTATGAAATTTGTAAAAAAAATTATCCTACAGAATTACCACTTTCTGACACCAGTATATCGGATAAAATTATTAATTATCTAGATCTTCATATTATTACAGACCATAATGGCAATCTAAACATTAATGTTTTCAATAAAACGGATGAATTCAATTTTAAAGTCATAAGATATATTCGGAAATCCAGTAATATCAGCCAACAAATCGGGCTTAATGTATTTTTTACCCAAGTAATCAGATTTTCACGTATTTGTAATACTAAAAAAATTTTTTTGAAAAAATTAAAATTTTATATTTTGAATTTTTACAACTAGGGTATAACAAAAACGAACTTTTCGAACAATTAAAAAGATTTTTTGTTAAATATAAACCTAGTCTCGCTAGATTTGGTATTTTTAATACTAATAATTTCAATAAGGTTTTAAGTTTTTATTTTCATTAGCTTGTACTTTTATACTTCATTGTTTTTGTTTTCGCATTTAAAATCGATTTTTATGCTTTCAATTTAAGTTAATTGTTAGAAAAATTTTTGCCAAAAAATTTGCATAACTATGTTCACATTCTGGTGATTCATGTATTATTAAGGTGTTTAAACCAAGCGTATACTTATTACTTTTTTATTTACTTAATGCTTTTATTATTTTTGTTACCTTTATTTCTTTGCATATTTTTTATTGTATTATGTCAGTTCTTTGTATATCTTTAGTTTTTTTAAATTTTCTCTATTAATTCAATTTTTCTTGGTTTTACTTTGTTTTTACAATTTATGTGCACAATGTATAGTCTTGTAAATCTTTTGTTTACAAATTGGATTGCATCTAGAATCACGGTATCTCTTTCGTTCCGTAAATATTTTTATAATTAAAATTATTTTTAATTTAATTTATTTAATTTAATTTTGTTTTATTTACTTCGATATGGATCAGGCCCCTCCAACAGGTAATTCCTTTCTTTTTTACTTATATCTTTTCTATTACAGGCCCCTAAGCTTTTTTTAAAAAATATTTTTTTAAAAATTTTTTTAAAAATTTCGTCTAATTTAACTTTCTTCAATCTAATTATCCTATTGTTCGTCTTTACATTATCCTATACATTTATTTTTTAAAAAAATTAAGCATTATTAATTTTTGTTAACTTTTTGTCTGTTGCATGTGCTAGAACCTTGCTGCCAAAATTAACTTTAATCTTTTATGCATATTTAGCTTTTTCATTCTTTACTTTTTAAAATTTTTTATAATTTTACTAAAATTGTTTTATTAAAAATTTTCAGCTTGTTTCTAGTTGTAAAATAAGTAGAATAGCCTCTGCTGACGACGCGCAACTATTTTACTTATTTGTTCATTACACGTCCAGAGAAGCGCAGAAACGTGTAACTTTTGTTTTTGTTTTTATATATTTTTATACTCTTTCTAATTAATTTGGCCATCTGTCTATTTTGATTTTTTATTAATTATTTTTAATTTATTTTTTTAGGTTATAGGTGTAAATATTTTTTCTGGGTTTTTCCAAAAAATTCCCGCTCTTTTTGCACAAAAACTTTTTGTTTTTGCTATTATTTTTTTGTAAAAGAAGAGGGATTAGACAGGGTAACCACCGTAAGAATAAGTGTCGTGTAAGATATGTTACGATTATTATAGTTTTGAGTATGACCGCGTTAAACGCAAGTGGTTTTACGTAAATTTTGAATAGCTTTGTGTAGCGATTTGCGCAGATGAATGATTTTGTTTACAACCGTTTATGCAAGAGTATTTATTTTGATTATTACGCTATGATAACTGACTGCGTTGCGGCGAACATGTTAGTAAACTTTATACTGAGTACAAATTAAATATTTTTAGAATTTTTAAGGCTTTAACTTTGAAAGAACGTTTTAATACCTGGATTATTGTTACCCGCAACACTACTCTCTAAAAAGTGGCCCTAAAAAATTCGTTGAAAAAAAAGTCGTAAATCACATTTTGATTAAATTAACGAAATAAGTAGGTTAGAAAAGTGTTGCTATAATATTAGTTGATTGAACGAAAAAATTCGTAAAATTAACTTAGAAAAATCTCGTTGAAATTGATAATTGCTGTTTACATATTAAACATACAGTTTTGTCTCGTGCGGCGGTTTTTTATTTTATAATTAGGTTTACCACTAGTTTTGTTTGACTATTTATATAAATATATTCTACGAAAATAATCAAATCCTATGTGTAACTGAACTGAAGTCAAATTCTTTCAACCTTCATTTTTTTGTTTTATGTTTATTAATAACAAAAGTAATTGTTTTAAAACAAAAAATAAGGTTCGGCCAATTTAATCCGACTCTTTTTAAAGTTTCCTTTGATTTTGTTTCAAAGATGGGACGTTTCCTTTGATTTTGTTCTAAATATAGCAAACTTGTGAGGATATTGTGTTGGAAATATTGGAAATTCTTCGCTATTGTCAAAACAAAATTACTTTGCAAAGAAAAAACTCCAAAGACGCTGATGATTTCTATGGAATTAAGATGGCAGAAATTGTTTGTGTGTGCACTGACTTTAAATCCTTAGTTTGAAGTGTGTAAAATTTTCTGCTAGGGATTTTAAGTTTTTGCAACACTTTATTTATTTTTTTTAAAGTGTGAAATCTGCACTTTCGTTTACAAAACAAATTAAAGAAGGACAGACTAAGGTAAGAAATGTTTTGTCTTTTAATTAAAACAATCTTATATTTGAAAAGTTAATCACTTTTTTCTTCACCCTTAAAATGATTAAATAAGAAAAAATATGGAAAATATTTGGCCGAAGAAGGACTTTTCTTCTCGCCATCGCGCTGAAACTAAAATAAAAGTAAAATTTGGAAGTTAAAACTATTGTTTTGAATTTTTAATTTATTATGCTTGTTAAGTATTATAAATTCTTGTTTCATGTAAACCTATTCTATGCACCATTTAACCGGAGTTTTATCGGAAAAATTTTATTGTAAGACTAGAGTTTCACTAATTTTTTATTAAGCCTTTAATAAATAAAAAAATCGTAAAAGTTACTAATTAAGTGAGCGGATCCTTTCCCGTTAAAAAATTCGTAGAAACATACTAATTTCTACGTTATATTAACCAATCACTTTTAAGAGAGTAGTAAAAAGTGTACGCAAGAATTGCGATTTTTAAAAATAAAGATAAACGATTGAATTAAAAGTGACTAGTGAGAGAGGTCTTAGCTTAGCCAATGCGAAAAAGAGATTTTATAAAAGAAATTTGCTGTTTATTGAAAACGGTCTTGAGTTTAACACGGTAAGAATTTGGTTAGGAAGGGCGTTGATATCCACTTCCGAAGGGTTATCTTACCTCTTAAGGTCTCTCCGAACAGTTTTATTAAGTATGGAAAATCGTGATTTTTGGCATACGAGATCTCGTGAAATACAGTAATATTTCACTAAAAAATTTATATGAGTGTTAAAAAGGCAGAAATATCACGATTATAAATTGAACATTCATTATATTATTGTAAGTAATTGAAATAATTGATATTAAAAATCAAATTGCAATGAATTTTTTTAAAACCCTTAAAAATATTTACTGCACACTATTTATTAAAAAAATACTTCCGATAGAGAGACACCGTTACCCTTTTTCACGTATGTAAAAATTAAATTGAATACTGTTGTATTTATGGTTTAATATACAATTTTCCGTAAAAAATGGGGGTTAATTTTTCCAAAATTTCGGTGAAACTTCGATTTAATTTATTTTGGTAAAATTTAAAGCTCCAGATAGTATATTTCTGTTGAAATTTATAATTTTTGGAAGGCCATAACATCTTTTGTATTTTTTAACGCATAAATAGTTCTGTCGTGCGTCGTGCGTTTTTATCAGATTATTTCAGAGAGTGTGTTTATAAATCGCTTTTGGAGCTCATTATAACATGGTAGCAGTGGCATAGTCGGTTAGCGCGTCGTCAAATTTTTTGAAAGGTCCGGAGATCGATTCCACATGAAACATATTTGGCCACAATTTTTTTTTTTTTTTTGATTTTAATAATCTTTTTTTTTATTTTTTTACAATTTTAAAAATTTATTTAACATAAATTCAAAAAATATCATTATTGTAATCAGGATTAGTTGCCTGCTTTCGCCAATTAGTCAAATTTTTGTCATTTGAATATCTTAAAATATTATAATACTCTATAAGTATAATAATTCAAAAGTAAATTGTGTGTAAATAAAAATGGGTAATTTTTGCTCTTTATTGCAATTGGTTTACAACAGAACGCTCTGCAATAAAAACTGTCCGGAAAGACCTTACCCCAGAGTTTGTTTTAAAAAAATAATAGCCATTTTCAGAAAAAAAAAAGAAACCTGTTTCTAGACATCCCCTGTCACCATGCCAAAGAGATCCCCTCCCCATACTTCCTATATCAACAAAAACCCCACTGGGTTATTTTTCCTCAATACAATTTCCTACCTAAGTTGGCCCTAACCAACTGCAGAATGTCGGCATCTCAGGTGGGGAAATCGAACTTTATAAGAATAAGGTATTATAAAAATAAAACTACCTAGGCTGGGTCTGCCGACTGAAAAAGGGGTCCCAATCACCGAACGGTAGATACGACTGTATTTCAAAATTAAGCGCGCAAACAATGATAAGAGACCCGCTGAGCCCACACACCGTGTGGAGCAATTTGACTGCTTGAAATGGTTAATTTGGGCACGTGCAGCGAGCGGCGCAGCTACTGTAGATTTGCATATTACAGTATTGATAGAGTTTGAATAAAAATGAAACGCGATGGAATGACGGCGGAATTGTGACTTTTTAATAGCTATATTTATATTTATTTTGAGAACCTAAGCTGCCACACGCTATCCGCCACACCTCCCCTACCAGATGGTAGCTGCCCCCAGCTACAGGGCGAGAAAACCAACTGTGGCGGGGCGTGGATGAGCCTATGAAAAAAACCCTTATAATTAAAGAAAAAGGGGACAGCAGTTAACGGCTGTACGCTCTAGCAAATTTCTTGCCTCTAGAAGAACAATATATAAAGCACAATACACAGGAAAAATGCATACACAAAAAAATTACAGAGTAGAAGTTACACTAAGAACAGTTAAAAACAAATTACACTAAAGAAAGACAAGTATCACGGTATTTACAAACAGAAACAAAACACAATAGTATTTGAGCAATAATTAGTAATTATCAGAATGTATCGGATTAATATCAGCGGCATGAGTAAAGGCAAAAAACCATCTGTATCACTTGAAAATATAAATTTCTTCTTAAGAAAAAAATAAACTGAAGACGAGTAAAGTGCGCGAATGGTTTGTGTAGCGTGGGGAGGAGGTTTTTACTGTTCGTCAGTCGGAGGGGGTTGATCATTATCTTCTTGTAGGTTTTCCTCACTATTAACAGGGCCCGGAGTGGCAAGGCGAGCTAAAGGGTCCTCCAAGATTTCTTCCCACTCCTGCTCCGCCATGTCATTACTTTGGATCTGTTGGATCAGTGGAATCCAGCCTGGAGGAAGGTGAGGGTAAGTACTCTGAATACTCACAAGTCCTGAGAGGTCGTGGCCTCTGACTGGGTGGTTGAGGCCGCACAAACTGCAGGGTCTCCTATGGTACTGGCCGACGCCGAAACGGCGTTGGATGGGGGGCGGGCTCTGTGTGACTCGAGAGGTATGAGCAGAGGGTTCTGCTCGCCCTCTTCGCGAAACACTCCCGTGGGCGGGTTTTCCGGGAGCGGTCCAGGTACATAGTTAGATGCTTGGCTATTGGTGGAATATCCCCTGCGTGTGTCTTTTGAATGCGTCTCAATCGGCATTGGCGCTGCTGCTCCTCTTCCTCTAGCAACGGTAGACAATGTGGATGACGACATTCATTGTAACCGCAATGTCGTCTTACAGGCAACTGACCCATGTGAAACGTGGGATTTGCTAAATTAAGTTAAAATAAATAGTTATCCCCTGAATCCCTTTACTACTTTACCTGTACCAATAACATGATTAGTTATTTATTTACACAATTTAAAGTTAGTATACTGTATACAAGTATGTACAAAACATAAATGTACATAAGAATAATGAGATAGATAGAAATAAAGAAACACTAAATTATTAATTACAAATTATCATTTATAGGGAAAGTAAAGAATAATTACAAGACGTAATAAGATAGGCTACGATTAGTACACTTTACAGGACTATACTAATGTGAAATAAGCATGATTATACAAATATTATTAATATAATAATAGTGGAAACCAACAAGAATATGTGGTGATGGCTTTGGACTAGTGGCATTAGACGTATGAAATAACGTAGCCAAAAATTAATGTATGACCCAATGTTATTGGTGCGACAAGTAGTGGAAGGTTCATGGTGTGCAAGTACGTTACACTGTTGTGAAGGTCCGGCGACCTGTTCTAAGGTATCGTAAACAGAAGATGATTGTGATAACGGACTACCAAAAGATGTGTTAACTGGTGGATGATTAACTCCATGGGGACGAGAAGGAAGAGGCAGCCGAGGCTGATTCAAGGTAAGTGGAGTCAGGCATAACATTGGCGCAGAAGGTGTTCATAACATTGGCGCAGAAGGTGTTACTAAAAGTGGTTGAGTTAACCTTGGTTGTGTATTCAGCTGTTGAGGTATTTGGAGAGTTGGAGGCGCGAGGGATTTAGAAGGTGTTGGTCCCCCCAATGTGTGTGTAAAGCGCAACAAAGTAGAAACATTTGTTTGAGAAACCGATGATGTACTTGTTGTAGTACTGGGATTAGTTGTTAAATTAGTTAGATTTTGTGACACAGTTAAATGATGTGGAAAAACAATGGGTAGCCGATGCCCAGTAGGATACTAAAATTGCGCCTCACGTTCCTGTGATACCTCAATAGCTGTTAAGACTCTACGATAATGTTGTGCATGAATACTTGCTTGGATATTTTGTTGGGCTTCCTGTTGAGCCACTACTCCAAACCATTGCTGTAGTGCTGAAGCACCGGAAACCGGCCGACCACGACCTGACACACCTCGGGTGACAGCTACTTGAGAAGAAGTACCCAGAGTATGCAAAGCTGAGGTGGTTGAACCTGGTCTTCCGCGGCCAGGGACTCTATGAAGGTTACTGCCTGCTCCTGGTTCTTCTGGAGTGTGCGTCGGCTGGAAAGCCGTCACAACACCAACCGGTCAAACCCTTTGAGTAGGAGATTGTCGGTTTTTGGATTTATGAAGTGACCCCAAGTTCCCCTACTCAGGTCTATGGGTTCATCCTGAGGATCGTTTTGCTTAGGTTTTTTCCTATTAGTAGGATTTGTGTCCGCAATATCTAATTTATGTTTGGAAGGTTTAGGTAGAATCGGTTTGCTAGGTGGTTGTTCCAGGATAGGTTCTTCCATTGTAATGACGACTGAAGAGACCTGTTCATTTTGGACTTGTTCACGACAAGTAGTGGTGTCCTGAATTTCCTGCACTAAAGAAGGAATGTCACGAATTCTATAGAAACGAGTGTTGTCACTGCTTCTACTTGTAGTTTTTATGCCTAAAGAGGCAGCTTCACGTTGAACTTGCTGAT
The DNA here is from genome assembly GCA_030248175.1 of Microlaimidae sp. YZB2_3. NCBI lineage: Eukaryota > Metazoa > Nematoda > Chromadorea > Desmodorida > Microlaimidae > Microlaimidae sp. YZB2_3. The sequence goes on from JASAMX010005502.1 coordinate 10,579, forward strand.
CATAATTGCCAATAATTATGTTGACGATTATATTTAAACTAATGCCGTTATATCGCTGTTCGTGAGCTCCCGCTCCTAGGGCACGTGAAGGGGTTACTGGGAATCTGTGAGTTTCTTGTGTCTCTTGTTTCATCCATGTTCTACCTCCTAGGTTTAACAGAATTTTTGGATTTACCGTTAGATTGTGGGGTTCTTGCGGTCCTGCCGTTAAATGACCGACTTTGGGTTTTTGCGTATCTTTTACTTGTTTTGTTCATTCCAATTTTTGATGTAATAACTCAGTTTGCGTTTGCGACATAAGAACTTTTTTCATTGGCCATCTGTTCTTCCGCTATTTGTCGGCGAGATTTACCTTTCTTGCGTTGGTCCTCAAAGTATTGCTCCTCAGCAATATCTTGTTTTTTATTATAGGTCCAAGTATTTTGACTTAACCTTATAGTCTTTTGATTGAGGTAATAAACTTTGCAGGGATTGTTGTCTAGTGCTGCGATATGACTATGATGAGTAGTGCAAAAATATGAGTGAAGGGGACGTAGTCAATAATAAGGGCGTCGTTCTGGAGGGTGATAATGTATATTTTCATCATGACAAACTTCGTCTACTACAGAGATATGACTCTCTGTTGGATCACGGGCCCATTGTCTCCATTCCTGATCAGTTCTGTTCGGAAAGGGAATGCTTTGAGGTTCCAAACGTCGACGAAGAACAAACTGTTCACGAGGAACTGTGCGGCGTTCCATACCAGGTTCGGTTGTAACCCAATGTGTTGGAGTACAAATGAAAATGGGACGAACTATGTCACATACTTGGACAGATACTACTACTAAATAAGGTGTATCACAATTACGATGAGTTTCTGGAGTAAACCAAAAAAGAGGATGATTATATCGCCGACCAACTAGTTGTACATGTTGACTACCATCTTGGTGAAAAAACACTGCTCTACGACGATTTTTGAATTGTGGTGCATTAACTTGACGTAGGCTCGGATTAGGGGCAGGGGGTAGAGGAGGTACGAGTTGCTGAACTTCTTCCTCAGTATGCCCCAATTGTCTCTCTCCATTGTCTGCAACGAGCTCTGTCTTGGTGAATACTAAGCCTAGGGCGGCTAGGTTGATTGACATGGGCTTCCGGGAGAGGTTCCGGACTTGCAGGATGGGTTGCTAATGAATTTCCGCAAGTACGAATCCATGCCCATGTAATGAGGTTGCGTTCATGCTGTTCCCAACAATATCTTTTATAACAATGTTTACGTCTTTTGAATGCCAAGTGTATTTTTATAGAATCGGTTGGTGGGATTGAAATATCACTACATCCTGTAGACGATTTGTCTTTGCTACAATCAACTTCTCAAGATGGAGAGGGTCTGTGAGGTGGATGTTCTTGTATTGGGTGAATGGTTCCACAAATACATTCCTTGGGTTCTGCAGATGAACCACTTTTTATGCTTTGTTCACTATCAGATGATGTCCAAGCAGGATCGTAAAAATTACAGCTGATAGGATGATGAGGATCATGAATGACGATATGTGTTTCCTTAAGTGGGTGTCCATGATCCTTGTCAAATTCAGCTGCTGACGGTGGCATTTGTTTGGGTTGCCAACTTGCATTGTAAATATTAAATTCTGGTTCATTATTGGCGTTCTCTGGCTTTTGGTTGGCGCTTTCAGGAACTGTTAAGGAAGTGGCCTCTCTGTGAGAGGGGGAATAGGGCAACGAAGGATTAACTACGACCTCATCCTCCCAGATTAGGATGCTGTCACCGAAAGACTAAACCGTCGCCAAGGGCATCTCTTCTCCCCAGGTCGGTGACCCGGTTTGGTCCATGCCCTGCAGAGGTTTCTCTTCTAAGTGCCCTGTATCACAAAAAATTGCGCCTGATAAATTATTCATGAAATCAATGTCAGTTCCATGTTCTGGTCTGTGGGTGGGTATAATTGTAAACATGCGTTGATAGCTTCTATAGACCCCACAGATGCACAAGAATTACTGATAGATGCAATATCGGCGGTTGAGAGACTTTCTTGTAGCTCAATTAAAACCCTGGACAACATGGTGTCCATTAAAAAAGTAATTTGATTGTCGGAATTTAACATATTATCATCTATGGGTTCAGTAATTTGTACAGCGGACAGTGTAATTGAAAGAGAACTACTTTGAGATATTTCTTGTGAGATCGGTTCCGCCTGCGCCCTTAGTGTGGGAGGGGTGGGGTGGGGAATATTTTGTGCGGCTGACGGCCCCCCAACTACCCCCCTCGGCTCCTCACCGCTTACGACCTCCTCAGACGTACTGTCCTCTTGTCTACCTCTTGACAATCCATGGGCATTCCTCCCCCCGCGGTTGGGAAAACCTCCCCCACCATGTGGAGAAGAAGTTGAAGACGCAGAATAGGAGATGAAACAAACAGCTTGTACAAATTTTGTTGGACGATCTACCATAACTAATTCTCGTCTAATGCTGGGCTTAAGACCATTCCAGAAGTATCTTATACGATTTCCAGCGCGTTGTTCTGGGGAATAATTTTCTGCAGGTATGCCGCATTAACTAACTTACATTTTTGTGTTGCAAATTGTTCTGCCATCTAATTTTCAGCCTAGACCCTAGTGTGCAATTGATCTGCAACCGTATCAGTTAAATCCTCAAATGTTTCCTGCAGCTATTCAAGAACTAGGCTGTAATCTTGGCGGATATATGGGCTTAATTCATCATACAAATTTTTTGCTAGACCCTCAAGAGCTTGACCGATATATAGAGCCCTGTCTTCCCAAGCGATTCCTCCTACTTCCATGACAGATTGGAACTCACGTAGCCATGCTCCAAAGGCAATGGTATTCTTTGCCCCACTAAATGGTTTGAGGGATGGGGGGGAAAGTTTGGCAAAGTCGTATTTCATATAACGAAATGTTTTTGGTTGCGAAACAGGTTGTGTTGGCATTTTTTGATCGCATGTAAAAAATTTGCTATTGGACATTTGGGGTGGTCCGTCCAAAAATTTTGAAAAGCCTCAACCGGAGCTTTGGGGTGAATAGGGACAGATGGTTGACCCTGAAGGTCACTATTCAACCCCGCTACTTCCTGCTGGTTTTGCTCGACTTTTTGAGGTCTTTTTTGACATTCTGAAAAGAGGGTCATGACATTCCCGACCAATTGCCACCACGGAGGTAACTACACAAAGTACCAGTTCTTTAGTTATCCGCTCCAGTTATGTAACGGACAAAAGGGGACAAGCCGGTATTGTGAGCCCTTTGTTTGTCACACTACAACACTTCCTTTCCTTGTTTAAAAATAACAGTGGTTTTTCCCTATTTTTAAATAGCTCAGTTATAAAAATGTGAAAAGAGCACGTAAAGTTGTGGTAATTAATTAGCCTGTGTGGGCGGGGGATTACACGACACTCCCTCTTGACCTTGGGGTCAAGTTGGGTTATGGTGGAGTGGGGATGTGGTAAGGGTCGACTACCGGAGGGTTTTCTCCAGTACACAAAAAGACTGATTTGATTGCTGAAACGCAAACTAAACAAATGATAGAAGTGGAGCTGCTGCAAAGGTTTGGTTAGATATTGAATTTAATTGAAACATTAATTTTAGGAGTGTGAAAAGATGAGAGTGATTTAATGAAGCCAATGAGGACTATGACTTGTACAAAAATTACTACATTGTGATTACGTAGTGGTGACTATTGACTGGATGAGGGAGAACCCTTAGAGAAGTTGTAGTGAAACGAGACCGTGTTGGGAGTACAGAAAAGGTTGGGCTGATTTGTCCGCCCCATTCAAAAAGTTACTCAGAAATCTCTTCTTAGCCGATTTCTGGGGAAACCAAAGTTAAAACGACAATTTGTTTCCTGAAAATTTCTTAAGGTTGCAGTGAAACATTACCGTGTTGGGTGCGAAAATAAGCAAGAGCTGAGACGGTCAGCTCCGACAAAAAGTTAGGTGGTAAAAATTCTCCAATCCGGAACATCTGTCTAGAAGAAGGGTTTGTAGGGTTTAACTCTTACGTCCGTTTAAGGGTAGTTTGAAACCTCACTGTGTTGGGTGTGGAAATGAACTAAGGCCGAAAGGTTCGTTTTGTGTACACATTTTGAGGAATAGATCCGAGCATTTATTCCCATAGCTTATGGGTATTTCCTATGAAATATTTGGAAAATTTAAATGATGTTTTGTTATAGATTTTTTATAGATTAAAGTGATGTTTTTTTATAGATTTTTTACACAAGAAAATTTACAAATGTAAATTTTAACTAAACAAATAAATAAAACGATATAAATATAAAAAATTAAAAGCTGACTGACTTTACAAAAATGTATGGTGACTAAAACTAGTCGAAGCCTTGTCTTAAAACCGGCGAGCATGGCTCTTTCCACTAAAATCTGTTGCAATTCTCTTTTAATTAAAGATTGTTTATTTAAGAGACGTTTGCTTTTCACATCAATTAATCAATGCTATACAGCAAGTATTTAGGTCAGTCCGATTTATTTTGCATATATAGATATAATTTGCATTATGCATATAATATTTGCATATTATCATACAAACGTACCCAGTGAACAAACTTTGCAAATTTCTTCTGAAAATAAACATTAAACTTGTCCACAAAGCATTCAAAGTTATGCTTACAATCTAGACAATTATTAAATCTGCCCTTGAAATTAACACACCTGTCCAGCCATCCTGATATAAAACGATCAATAGGATCGCGGATAATGATAAAAACTTCGTTTTTACCTGCATAAAACAAACAATACTACAAATTTATATGCACATAATTTAGGAAAATTATTGTATTTTGTATTAAATAACGACTGCAAAATAAGTCAATATAACATGTTTAAGTTTTAATTTTTACATTTAAAATATGCAATATTGATGCATATTCCAGATAATTTTTGGAGTTTATATTGAAGAATTTATAGTTTTAAGTTTTTATTTCAGAAATGAGCCAAGGTTTGAAATCTATATAAGTGTTTTTTTCAGAAGGGTTGAAAAGGGTTGTATTACAAAATACGGTTAAAAACAAAAGTAATATGTAGTAAGATTTTTTGCGCGAAACACGAGTTCTTTATTTTCACTTTTGTCGGAATATTTTAAAAGTTAAATTTAAAAAAAGGTTATTTTTAATGTATAAAATCGATTAGTGGAGCTAAAAAATTCGTTTAGTCGTAGATACATAATAAAAACTGTGACTTATATGTTGTAAAGAAGGTATATAATCTCAATTGCTAAGGAAATCGAAGCGCCAGAAAAGTTTAAAATTTGTGTCCTAGGCTAAAATTTGGAATTTTAACTTAATATTGCAACTAGAAGTAGCAAGTTTTTGAAAACTAAATTGTTTTGATTTTATTGATTAGTACATAGTCTACTTATTTTAATTCCTTAAAATCGAGTTGATACATCGATTGATATTAATCAAAAAGCAAAAAGAAACTCACCATAAATTAGTAGACCGCACTATGAAATGCCCTATAAAAAGCCCCATTTCGGCCGATGTAAAACATCCCCCTGGCCAAAAGAAGGCATGCGTTTTTAGTTGGCCGGTGTAAAGGGATATTCTTCCCCCTAAAAATTTTCCCACCAGAAAAACTATCCTGGTGTATTCTTTCCCCTTCAGTAAATTCTTTCCTCTGGGAAAAGAATATACCCGATTTTCCCACATGCTTTTTAATTTTACAATTATATAAACTTTGAATTTTTAAAAATAATTTGAATAGATGTACCTTTATTAGCTTAAATACCAATTTTTGTGTAATAAATTCTAATAAAACATGTTTACTCACCATTTTAATTTTGTTTGTAATTTTTCTATTTTAGCGTTATAATCAGGGGGAAAGTTTTTACGGTATCACCCTGGCATTTTAAGAGCTCTAAAATGTCATATGGTATTCGTTATCATGTGATCACGTTTTGCGGGACCCTAATTCCATAACGTCCCATCTTTAAAGGCATAGGCCGCCGGTATGATGACACTGTCAACATACTGCTGCGCCCATATGGCAATAAAGATGGCATCCATGTCTCGAGAATGGATGAGGTTCCCGCCCTGGGTCCTGTCTCCCCGGAGTCGGTAGTTTCTCGGGTACACCGGCTCCGAAGCCAAGCACGGTATGGGCTAACTCCTGCTTCATGGACCGATCTCAACATAGAGTTACTTCCTGTATGCCAAAATCTGGAACAATAATCATCAATGGAATGCGAGCATCAGAGTGCTCAACGGTCAAAATGAATTCATTACCTGAACAAAGAATATGAACATGGGCTATGATATAATCTTCAAACACTCAGAAAACTCAAGAAATTTTTCTGAACTCGAGAATAAACTCCAAAAACACCTTGAATTAAAATGGAAAATTTTAGATGAACATAATTCACAATGCCAATTTGGAGAAAAACTCATCAGAAAGTATTAAAACATTATTGGGAAATTATGCTGATACAGTACACCACATCTCAACTTCAAGGAAAATTGCCCGCAAGAACCTAAAGGAAAATCACTTATAAGTAGAGTATAACACTTTAAATCTTCAATTACTTTTGGTGGTGTCATGCTAGGTTACAATTAAAATTTAAAACATTACATAGGGTTAAAAATTTTTAAAATTTGAATCAGGGAAGAACGCGGAGCGCTCTTTCCCTTTTATTAAATGGGTTAAGCCACTGCGTGGTTAACCGTTGTTGATGGCGTATGCTGAAAAAACAAGTTTGTAAATAGTTCTTTGGCAATCAAAGCTGTATAATTTTTTTGTAACCATACAATTCCTCATATTTTTCTGATAAAATTTTTCATGAAAATGTCTGGCTTTTATGTTAATCAGCTTAATTTCCTTAACTTTTAGAGTTTTGTGTTTTTTTGTTATTGTTTATTTGTGGGGCCCCCCAAAAATTTTTTTGCTGTAATTAATATTCAGAGTAGATTTTTTTTGATAAATAAATGTTTATTGTCAATAAAAAAAATTGAAACATGACAAAAGGCGAATAAAGGTGATATCATGCTGTATATAAACGCCTAAAACACAGAACAATACTCGTCAAAACTAACTGTATTCAGTAATCGTTTAAATTTTTTTAGAGAATTACATGTAACTATGGTATTACTGAGCGAGTTCCATACATTTACCACTCGCTGAGAAAAAAAGTATTTACGACAATTTAGACTATATTTTTCACAACGTTGTAATTTATAAATATTGCCTCTTAACATGTACCCACTATTTTCAAACAAAAAAAAAATTGTTAAATTTTAAATCAACATTTTGATGTACTATATTATAAACCATATATAAATCAAATTTAATCCTACGCATTTCTAAGGTTTTGAGATAGAGAAATTTTAAACGTGATTTATAGTCTGAATAGGGTAATTTACATTTAAAGAATAGGACTCTTGTAAAATATTTCTGTACTTTTTCAAGGCAAATAATGTCTTTTATTAAATGGGGGCTGTAAACTGAGGTATTTGCTTCAAGAAGTGGGCGAATGTAGGTTTTGTAAGCTCGCAGCAGGAAAAAAGGGTTTGTGCTTTTAAAACAGCGCAGCAATAAAGAAGCACAATGGTACGCCTTACTAGCTGTTTGAGCGCAGTGATTTGTAAAATTAAGATCGCTGTTAAGTATTACTCCTAGATCTCTGACTTGGGTTAAATTTTTGATATAGTTGTTTTCCAGATAGTAAGTTTTTTGTGGTATATCTATATTTCCAGCTGATAAAACAGTACATTTTTTAAAAGCAACGTTTAATTGCCAGTCATTTGACCATTTGCTAAAATTTTCTAAACTTGTTTCTAGGTCAGAACCATCAGTGTTTTTTCGTATTTGAAATATTTTACAGTCATCCGCGAACAATTTAAATCCACATGAACCTTCAATACATTCCACTACATCATTTATGTATATAACAAAAAGGAGTGGGCCAAGCACTGACCCTTGAGGGACCCCTGATAAAACTGATGTTGAATGTGAAAAACTATCTCCCACTGATACAGTTTGAGAGCGCCCTAAAAGAAAGTTTTTAATCCAGGCCAATAACTCATAATCTATGCCATAAGCCTTTAACTTGGTAATCAGTTTAGTGTGACATACTGAGTCAAAGGCCTTGGCAAAGTCGATGTACACGCAATCTATGCGTTTATGTTCATTTGCGGCCTTGGTGCATTCCTCAAGCATAGAAAGTAATTGTGTGCAGGTTGATCTTCTACACAGAAAGCCATATTGCTCAGGGGTAATTAGATTATTTTTTAACAAATATTCAATCATACTGTCAACAATTATCCTTTCCATTGTTTTACATACTATTGATGTTAGAGAGATAGGTCTATAATTTTTTTTACAAGATGACATACCTTTTTTAAATATTGCTATAACTATTGCAAGTAACCATTTTTCAGGTATTATTCCTGTTTGCATACTTATTTCAAATAACATGGAAAGAGGTAGAGCAATTTCAGAAGCTATAGATTTGAGAAAGAAAGCTGGAAATCTGTCTGGAGTTCTTGAAGTCGTTGACGGAAGATTTCGCAACGCTTTAAAAACTTTATCATAAGAAAACTCAACTGAGTACAGACCAACATCTTTAGATACTTTTTTAGAAAATTTGGGTATTATGCCATTATCTTTTGTAAATACCGACGCAAAAAAATCATTTAGCAGCTTAGCTTTTTCAAGATCTTCAAAGGCGAATTCTCCGTTCTCTTTCTGAAGTGGAGGTAGAGACACTTTATTTTTAATCTTCATATTAGCATAATTATAAAAAAGTTTAACATTTCCTGAGTTTAAGATATCTTCTTCTTTCTGCTGATAGTAATTTTTTACTTCACTATCATACAACCTGCAGCATTTATTATACGCTTGCTTTAGCTCTAAATTTTTCTTTTTTTGTCTGTGTAATATTCGTTTTTTGTTTGCTAACTTCTGAATTTTTTTGGGAAAGCGAGGTTTTAATGAACGCTGCTTAAATTTTGGAACAAACAATTCAATGCAGTAATTTAGGACTTCACTTATTTTATTGCAAAAATATTTAACAGCTGCAGAGCCGTCACTAAACTTGCAATTTGCTGCAATATTAACCCAGTTTACTTCTGAAAGATAGTTTTTGATTGCTTCGAAATTTGACTTTTTAAAGTTATATGTACAATTTTTAAATTTATTTGTATTTATAGTGGAATTTATTGTAAAATTCACTGTTTAATGATCACAAGTGGCAGTGAAAGGCTCTGAAACATTAATTAATCGAATAACGGAAGGTTCTGTGCATAAAACGATATCCAAACAATTGTTTCCACGAGTTGGTTTTTCAACTACTTGAGTAAAACCGTTTTGTGTACACATTTCGAGGAATAGATCCGAGCATTTATTCCCATAGCTTATGGGTATTTCCCATGAAATATTTGGAAAATT
>JASAMX010005503.1:0-59149 GCA_030248175.1 Microlaimidae sp. YZB2_3
TGGTATTCAGGCTCCTAACAACCTATTATTTTAAGCTATCCATTAAGATATTTTAAATAGTTTTAAACAATGAAGTTTTCATACAAGTATTCTCGCAGTACCTGTTCCCAGATTATATATAAAAGAAATTTTATTAATTAATATAAAGTTTTAGAAACAAAACAGAAACAGAAATAGTTAACAAAAAATTAAATACAAAAGTGCACAAAAATTATATAAAAACAGCTGGACACGTATTACAAAATTGCTAAAAATTTATGTGCAACATATATCATATAAATTATGAAAAAAACCTTTATAATCTGTAAAAAATCTACAAACACAAAAATATCTAACTTCATATATTGCTTTTATAAACGTTTACTGCTCTTACTAAAGTACACCCAACCCAATAAGGGCACTTCGAAATCAATATTTTTTCTGCAGAACCTTTATTAAAAACTTTGCTAATAAAATTATGAGCTAACAAAGTATTCACTCTAAAAAAGCGGCTATTTTCTACTTTAATTTAATACCTTGATTGTTAAGATTGATTAATTTGTCGAGATATTGCGTTTCCTGTACAAAAAACCCTCAATTTTTTTCGCTACAAAAACCAAACGACGGCAGTTATTTGATGAAGTTTGCCTAACATTGCCTACACTTCGTGTTTTTAGCGAACAAAATCGCGGTTTTTTGTACGGGAAACACAATATTTTGAGAAATACTGTTCCAATCTTAACAATTAAGGTATCAAATTAAAGTAAAAAATAGCCGCTTTCTTTAAGTGTATATTTTGCAACTTAAATTACTTTACCCATTGAGCAATCTTTCAAGTACAAAATTGTCAAAAAAGCCATTTTCGGGGGTCATTATATCTCTTGAACCAGTGGAGATATTTTGATGAAAAATTTTTTGTGGGTTATTGGGGGCAGGTATAAGGATTTTGCAAAAAATCATTAAAATCGAAGACAAAAAATTTGACTCCGCACCGTACCTTGAAGGCCAGGACAACTTCGTCCACTAAGTCCAAAAAAGCAAAACCAAAAGTTTAATTTTCAATAATCGAAGAACGTTTTTGAATTTTAATTTTTTACTTTTTTGTTTTACTTTTTAAACACCAAAAATTCAAAAAAATCCAAAAAAAGCTTTAAATCAACCAACACTCTTTGCTTTGTTGTTTGAAAGTTTGGGCGAACTATTGACCAGGATTTACCCGAGTATCGCTAGTTTTTGCCCAATTTTAAAGTTCATTATAAATCGGCGCGAAAAGCGGGACTTACAAAATACTTCATACTAATTAGGATTTTTAAAGTTAAACTGCACAATATTTAATTGGTCTTTTTTTCTCTTACATATTTATGGACAATGTTAGCCAGATGTAGTTTTTTTTATAATTTCCTAAATTTTTAGTGCAGACTCAACGTATTATTCTTTTAGACCCGCGTACATGCCTACCGGCTTGGTTTCCACAGGGACGACCAGATTATTTTTCATAACAAACACGGTCGGTCTTTGGATTTCAACCTTCGGCTTTGTTGAGTGTTCCGTAATTTCCCGCTGGTTAGCCGCCCCCGCCCATAAACGCAGATCCGTTGACATTTGTTTACCGCTGAACAGCGCCTTCCCAGAGTGTTGTGACAACTGACGTCTGTACAAAAATTATAGGTCTGACATTTGCACAAAATTTTGTTTACTAGTGACATAATTTCAAATTCAACCTGTATTCTATTTGTTCCCCAAAACCTTTCCCACAACAGCTGTAAATCATTTTTTAAACAGACTATTTGACTATTTGTAACGTGTCCAGCTGTTTTTATATAATTTTTGTGCACTTTTGTATTTAATTTTTTGTTAACTATTTCTGTTTCTGTTTTGTTTCTAAAACTTTATATTAATTAATAAAATTTCTTTTATATATAATCTGGGAACAGGTACTGCGAGAATACTTGTATGAAAACTTCATTGTTTAAAACTATTTAAAATATCTTAATGGATAGCTTAAAATAATAGGTTGTTAGGAGCCTGAATACCAAAAATAATGTCTAAAAAACTGTTGCCAGGATACGAGGAAAAAGTATTTTTTACTGTATTGCGTAAAATAATTGTCTTGTAAAATTTCCGTTTTAGACATATTTATTTTATACCTTTTAGGAAAACAATACAATTTTGAAAGCAAAGTACAAAGACGTAAATAAAAAAGATCTGGGATTTTTTTGTGAGAAAATATAAATATATAGTTTGATTTGTCACTTAAAAAACAATACAATTTTAAAAACAATGTACAACTCGCAAAAACAAAAAAAAGATCTTAGATTTTTTGTCGGAAAATATAAATAAAAAGTTTAATTTATGTATCACTTATTGTAATCTTTTGGAACCAATAGGCGATTTGCAACTACGCCTGCATTAATTAAATTATTATTAAAACTATTGACTGTAAAGTAAAATATAAACCAATAAAAACGTTGATGGAACTAGAACTGATTTTGCGGTTGAAGAAAGGCAACACAGATAATTCAATAGTCTACTGCCGATTGTATTCGCAATTTTTATATACATATTTATCAAGTTAACCCTTTGCGATTGTTATCGCAACTCAGACGCGGAATGTATGTCGTGTCTCACGTATAAGTGTAATTGGAACGACGTCCAGCTGTCACGCACTACATAGGATTTAGGGTCAATGGAGCCCAAAGAACAGCTAAAACTTGGAGCCAAAAACAAGGAACATGGAACCGTACGTGAAGAACTTGGAACCAAAAATAAAAATCGCTAAAACGTTATTTTTACTTTTTATTGAAGTACCGAGAAGAGCCGCAGTGCAGCGCCAATGACATCATTAGAAATTAAAAACAATATTTTTAACTTTTATTTTACTTTTATTTATTTTCCATAAAGCAGGATACGTAAGGCCGATGTTTTTCCTCACTAACTGCGCATCCAAATACTACATTTAACAATATTAACAAATAATTAATATTATTAAAACTTTAGCGTGTTTCAGTCGGGATTCGATCAAGGAATTATCCAGTCTTTAGTAAGCAGAAGGAAGACGTACGTTCTTTAATTGTCTTCGAAAAATGTTTATTGTTGCCTTTAGGCTTCAGAAACTTGTTTAGAAATTTTTTGAGTTAATTTTTTAGAAATCATTATTTTGATTACGTGTTGGATGTGCGCCGCCAAATCTGCCGCCAAACTGCCGCCATTTAGGAACTAATGCGTTAAAGTAAAAAAATTTATAAAAAAACGGTTTTAACTAATTCATAGTTTTAAAATTTACAAAAATGTGTTATAAATAAAAACTTCGTTTTTCTCGACTTTTTTTAAGGTTAGGTTTACGCGTTACTAAGATTAAGCAAAGCCCGAAAAATAACCTAAACGTTCTTCGCGCAGCTTTTTGTTAAAGTTTAAGTTGTTTTTAAGTTTAAGTTTAATAGAAAACGAAATGGGAGAAATAATACAAACACGCCCAAAAAATTTTTTAAAGAAGGGGTAGGGGGAGCAAAAATTATGAAAGCTGAAACATATAACAGTAATAAATTAATATATTTCGTAAGAACTAAAAGCTGAATTTATAAATAACCACAAATAGCTTATCCCCTTCTCCTTTAAGAGGAGCTAAACGAGACAAAGTAGGTATCAAATAGCTTCTCATCCAGGCTTGGGACTGGCATTTAATCAGCTTGAAATTATTAAATGGCGAAGTTACCTAATCTATTATGACGAGTCTAACTAATGTTTAAGCACAATTAAGTCTAAAATAAAAAACCTAAAAGCTTAAAAACTAAATGAATAAAAATTAAAATTGTTACCTTAATTCTTTCATGTTGAAAATTCGGCCTTTATGATTGTGTCACTCTTTTGTTTCCACGTCATCGCAAGTGAATAAATACCTGTCAAGAAAAATTCTTCTTTTTGTTCATTGCAAATGTAAATTTGCAGGATTATTTAACAACTACAGTCTCCTAAGACTAGTCTTATTTCTTCAGTGACTTGTCACAGGTCGTTACAAGATCCCATCACGGGATAAAAGTAATGATACTTTTAAGTTGTTATAAATAAAAACTTCGTTTTTCTCCACTTTTTTTAAGGTTAAGTTTACGCGTTACTAAGCCTAAACAAAGCCTAAAATGTCGTTACAAGATCCCATCACGGGATAAAAGTAATGATAAGTTTAAGTTGTTATAAATAAAAACTTCGTTTTTCTCGACTTTTTTTAAGGTTAAGTTTACGCGTTACTAAGCCTAAGCATAGCCTAGAAAATAATCTACAGTGCCGCGCAAAGGTAGCTTCCCATTGGAACGCCCGCGACCTGAAGATTAAGAGGGGACGCAGGTGGAGCCTGCGTCCTGACCCGCGTTCCACGAGTCGCGCGGGTTTTCCAAATTCTTGGGACGCGGCTCAGGCCGCGTTCCATAAACGCGACCCGCGTTCCAGCAACCCGCAGGACGCAGGCCGCAGGACGGTGGCCGCAGGACGCAGGCCGCAGGACGCAGGCCGCAGGACGCAGGCCGCAGGACGCAGGACGCAGGCCGCAGACCGCAGGACGCAGGCCGCAGGACGCAGGCCGCAGGACGCAGGCCGCAGGACGCAGGCCGCAGGACGCAGGACGCAGGACGCAGGACGCAGGACGCAGGACGCAGGACGCAGGACGCGCACATTTTTTAACAATAAATCTGTTGTTTAAAACATGGTAGCACCGCCTTGCAATTCAATAATGTGAAGTACGACCTTGTGTACATGGTGAATATATCATTTTCGACAATGTTTTACAGATTCGAGTATTTCATAAGGCTTTAATGCCATCATATAATTTTTGTTTATTTCTAGGTTTGGCTTCACCGCGAAAGTATTCATTAAAGATAAAATAAATTTAAAAATACTGTTTAATAGTTTAAAAATTCTAATGACTGCAATACATAGCTGCTACCCGATTTTAATGGCAAAAAATCTTAATTTTTTTCATTTCAATTATAGAAAATCAAACCCAGCTGATCTTGATGATTTACAGAATTGAATAGACTATTTAACAATAAAAAAATAAATAATTTTCGACAATAACAGTTTAATATTACAGATTAAAATGCCTAAATTTAAAAATTATTTATCAAACTGCTTAATTTGTAACATAAATCTGGATTTTTGTAAAAAGGCAGGAATTAAAAAACTTCTGCATTATAATAGCAAAAACAAAAAGTTGTTTTGCAAAAAGAGCGGAAATTTTTTGGAAAAACCCAGAAAAAATATTTACACCTATAACCTAAAAAATAAATAAATTAAAAATAATTAATAAAAAATCAAAAAAGACAGAAGGCCAAATTAATTAGAAAGAGTATAAAAACATATAGTTCCATGAAACGCGACCCGCGTTTCAGCAACCCGCGGGACGCAGGCCGCAGGACGCGTTCCAGCAACCCGCGAGACGTGGGACGCAGGACGCGTTCCTCGGACTTCAAACGGCGGTAAGTGGCATGATTAAAGATTTAAGCTCCGTGGGAAAGACCTTTTGGAGCTGAGCCATAAACCGCGGGCCGCGGTAGGACGCGTTCCAGAACCCGCAGACGGGCTCCAAAACCCGCCAAGCTGACAGAAAAAAAATCTCCAAAAGAAAATAACGCATGATTAGTTTTTTTTCTCGAAAAATCAGAGGCATATTTACGTTTAAATAATATTTTTGAATGTTGCAAACTATTTAAACGTATATATAAAGCATAATACTCAGCATGATGCATATTATATAAGTTAATTTTTTAATAAAAATAATGTCTAAACAATATTGCGATTTTTTACTTTTTTAGTAGAACTAATAAAGGAATGAATTTGTTATTCAATTGTATTTTATTGTACCAGTGAGTAATTAATAAAAAAATACAATTTAATATTGCACAAAAATATAAATAAAAACAAATGTTCGAAATCAGCACATTTTTTAACAATAAATCTGTTGTTTAAAACATGGTAGCACCGCCTTGCAATTCAATAATGTGAAGTACGACCTTGTGTACATGGTGAATATATCATTTTCGACAATGTTTTTGAGATTCGAGTATTTCATAAGGCTTTAATGCCATCATATAATTCTTCTTTATTTCTAGGTTTGGCTTCACCGCGAAGGTATTCTTTAAAGATAAAATAAATTTTAAAATACTGTTTAATAGTTTAAAAATTTTAATGACTGCAATACATAGCTGCTACCCGATTTTAATGGCAAAAAATCTTAATTTTTTCATTTCAATTATAGGAAAACAAACCCAGCTGATCTTGATGATTTACAAAATTGAATAGACTATTTAACAATAAAAAAATATATAATTTTCGACAATAACAGTTTAATATTACAGATTAAAATGCCTAAATTTAAAAATTATTTATCAAACTGCTTAATTTCTAACGAAAATCTGGATTTTTGTAAAAAGGCGGGAATTAAAAAACTTCTGCATATAAATCGCTTAAAAAAAACGTCATAACCGCAAATTTTATTTGATCCTCTCGTGTCCCCATTAGTGATGTTCCAACCCTCCAATATCATGCTCTGGAGCTCCGGCCATTTAAAGCAGAGCGAGCTCCGAAGCTTCGGAGCTCCGCCCCTTAAATGAGCAATTTAAAGTTTATTTAAGCTTGAAATACATTTTAAACGACTCTAGTTGTATTTGTAGGACTATTTTTATTGTTTTAAATAAGTTTTGGAAAAAAATTAATTTACAACAAAAAATTGACAAAATAAATGATGCCATTACTCTATAATTATTCACGAACTTATTATAAAAAAGCGCGAAGCTCTGGAGCTAGGGGGTTGCTCCGGAGCTTCTAAAAGCAGAGTTCCCCTCTGGAGCTCCGGAGCTCGCAGCTCCGGAGAACATCACTAGCCCCCATACAAATTCACGAGGTGAGCCAAATATAATTCAACCATAAATGTTATTTTTAATGTTGTAAAAATATTTTCTCAATTTTTAAAATTAAAGTTAGAGTTAAACTTGTTTTTTCTGAGACTATTTTACAAAATTGCTTTGTACAAAAAATTAACAGAAAACGATGATGGTTGTGATTAAATTTGATCATGTGTAAGTTGAAAGTTTTGGACTGGACATTTTCATTTGGGTAATATATTCTTGCTTTTGTTTATAGGTAAATTTGAAATTGTTTTCAAATTTTGTTACGTTAAAAAAATTCTAGCTGATGTCTTGTCTTCATTTTAGCAATTTTATATTTGTTGCTAAACTAATAATCATAAAATTCAAAAAACTTTTATTTAAAATTATTCAACATTGAAAAAACCTGCGGAGTAAGTCCAATTTTTCTGAATCGATCCAATATTTATATCGGCCCAAAAGACACCAAACGTGAATTTTTAAAACAATAAAATAAGTATGAACTGTTTATATTAAATTTAAAAAAATTTTTTTTATAATGGTGAATAAGAAATAATAATAATTTATTATTGTATTATTATTAAAGTATTGACTGCAAGAAAAATCTTGGCGCAAGGAATTCTAGTGGTATATGCACAAAAAGTCGCGTGATTTTTTTTCTTGCATAATTTTATTCAAAAACTTAGTGTAAAATCAAAATTTTTCTTGGGTTATATTATGTTTTTAGATAAATTTTGATAAATTACAAAAAGTTGTGCAAAATAACAAAAATATTTACACTGAAAAAGCTCATGTGACGTTGATTTGTTCATGTGACATTATTGTTGATTTTATAATTTTTGGTTAAAATTAAATAATTTGATTAAAATCATTAAAACTAAAAACTTAAAACAGCTAGAAAGCGAGTATAGCCACCTATAATCGAAATGTAATATTTTACTTTTTACAATTTAAAAAAAGTGTGTTTTTTTGAATTTAAAAAAGTGGCAATAGAGGTTTAAAAATGCTATAACAATTTAAAGCATTTTTAGGTGCATTTTAACCCTTTTTTGTATGTTTAAACTAAAAAAATGTTAATTAGAGGTATGTAATTGAAGAATTAAAAAAGATGCTTCTTCTAAATAATATTCTTCGAGACTAGTATTTTTTACTGAAATTTCGCTAATTATCAACATATTTAATTTATTTATAAGATTATAATATAGAGAAATTTCGCTGTTGTGAAATAATTTTGTTAATTGTACCTAATTTTAATTTTAGTTCTTTAACACGTTTTGCTTTACTAATCAAAACATAATCTCTGTATAAAAGTACTTTAATTCCTGTTCTATTGGTAAAGCATTCTTTAAAAGTAACATAAATGGTTTGCAATCAAGTATAATATTGCTTTAAACATGAATATATTGCTAATAATTATTTAAGAGTGTATATTGTGACACATACCGCCTATGTGTAGAAGACCTTTCCTTGCCTATGACCCTTTCTTAAAATTCAAAGTACAAGCGTTAACAAAAGGCGATTATCTTTCCCATTTCTTTGTCCGGCCTATGGTGTAATGGATAGCACAATGGATTAGTCGATTGTATTATGTATATTTTATATTATATTATGTAAACAAAATAATAACTTAAGGTTTAAAATAAAATCGAAATATCAAAATAAAAATTTTGCTCTGCTTAGAAAAAAACTTTTGTGTAATAAAAATAAGTTTTTCTACTCACACAAGTGCTTAAATTTTAAAGACCGACTGTTAATTACCTAAAACAAATAATTAGACAGTAAAAACTTTGATTTTTTTTGAAAAAATGACCAAAATTACAAATTCTGCTAAATTTTTCGCCTGCCCTGGCCCCGGCGCCGCCCGGGGCAAAATTTTCTACCCCGACCACGGCATCAGCAAAAATTCTGCCCCGGTCGATCCCTAAGTAGGAGAATTCAAACGTAGAACGTTTGAAAATAAACACAAAGAAAAAAGACTATATCTTTAAAATATGTTTATTATCCGAGAATATTTTTCAAAAACGCAAAAAATTCTCTGAAATTCAGTTTTTCATCATTGTTTGTGTCCACTGTATTTACATGAGTTTTTAACTCTTTTTCGTTCACCACTTGACCATCTCCTTCCAGTGATTTCTTCAATTCACTTGGTGCAATCTAAAATCATGAGGCATTTAACTAAAACTTATTTTGTCAGTGTTTTAAAATTTGTGTAACTTTATTTCATGGTTGGTACTTCCTTTGAATTCACGTTTTATAGTTTAATTTTGCAATTTATTATTTTTTTGATAATATATTTTTCAAAAAAATCATATTTTTTTATTTTACTATATGCATTAATATATCCGCAAAAAAACATAAATGAATTTCACTATTTTTGGTTAAAGATCATTTTGAATGGCAGATAAAATCCTAACAGACAAATTTATATAAAATGAAGTTTTTAATGGAATAATGTCCTAAATTCCCTCATGAAAAAAAAAACTGAGATATGACCATGTTATTACAAATTAAAAGATTATTTATTAAGACACTTAAAATTATAAAAATCGTAAATACCAGTTTTGCATCCCGTTTCATACATGCAGATTAAAGCGAGTATTTTAGTCTAAAAAGTTCTCTCTGAAAGTTTATTTTTTCAAGATTTACATATACTTTTTATTGTCAAAGTGTCTGCCCCTGTAGCTGTAAAATTTTCATTTTTGACTCGCTATTATCTCACGTACTTGAAAACATATATTATGTGTAAATTAATTATTTAATTAATTAATTAATTAATTAATTATAATCCGCAATTGTCAAAGTGTCTGCCCCTGTAGCCGTAAAATTTTCATTTTTGATTCGCTATTATCTCACGTACTTGAAAACATATTATGTGTAAATTAATTAATTATAATCCGCATATAAATACGGATTACATTTTAAAGCTTTAGTACATATACATGTAAATGATACATTCCTAACAAAACATTTTTAAGTCAGCATGTTTCACTAACTAAATGGTTGATTTATAGAATATTTTTATTAGTTTACAACTATTTGAATGATAAAACCTTTTTTTTATTTTTTACAATACGTATAATTTTTATTTAGATTTTTCATAAAGAATCAAAATTTAGAAACTATTTTTTAGATTTTTTACGTAACTAAAAATTTAATACGTTTTGAAACGGAAAAAGTTTACTTTATAAATTTATTTCTTCTGTTGAGGCCGGTCCACTAAAACCACTAACCTGTATTTTATTTAAAAATTAGAAAATTTGTAAAAAAATTTTTTAAATTTTGGTATTTCAGCATGTACTTTTTAGTTTAATTTAATGTACTCTTCACAACCCAGCCGGAGCCATTTTTTAGATTAAAAAAAAAGTAAGAAAATTAACAAACAACAATGTATATATTTAACTCTTATAACATACCATTCTATCGTTGTTCCAATCCAGGTCCTCAAATACCCATTTCATATTTATCAAAAATTTTTTGCTTATTTTTGTCTTTTCTTTTTTTCGTTTTTTGTCATTAGATTTAGTTTCCTTTTCGTCACTACTGCTTGCACTGCTACTTTCCTTGTTTTTTCGATCTTTGATATGAGGTCGTTGGACTCAAAAGAACTTGAAATTGAGCGATTTTAAAGTCAATTTTGATCCTTCCCCTCCTCAGTTAAAACTGAAGCCGATATCCTATTCAATTTTGCTTTAGTGTTAATTTAATTTGTTTAGCTGCTGCATGTCTATTCGTGGGATCTGTTTATCTGTGTTGCGATGTTGTGTTAATTGCATGTGTTGTTGTGGTAGTGGCCTGTTTGTGTGTTTACTGTTATGTACATTATGGTAAAGAAAAAAGAAAAAACATGTTTTATAAAGAACTATATTTTGTGTATGTATGTTACGGCTGTTTTATATTAGGTTTTGCTTTGAGTTTGTTGTTTGGGTTGGGTTCGTTGTTTGGGTTTTTTTGGGTGAATGATTATTTTTTTGGTAGTTCGCAAGTCGGCAAAGGGGAGGGTAATTGGAAAAAATCTCGAAAATGTCGACACCCCCTCTGCCTAAAATTTAGGGCTACCCTGTACATCTTCCTAAAATTTGGAGGATCCCAGCACTAAAAACTTTAAAAATGGGGTATTTGATTTGATAATTGTCTGAATTATAGATTTGAAGGAATACCCCCAAAATCTGGAAGGTTGTCTATCTGGTTTTTGTGCGATGTTATTTTAAATGTATCCATATTAATTACGGCAATATTAAGAGGTGGTCTAAATTAAGCGCGAGTGGTGTTTCTCATGAATGTCTTGTTTATGTTTGCTTATGTTGTTGCAATATCTGCAGATTTTCGTTACTGGTTTGTTATTAAATTATTGTTTTTGAGTTAATAAATATCTCCGCCTGCTTTTTTTTAGATCTCGTAATATTTATTGACTAGTTGAATTCCTTAAAAATAAAGTATAAACATGATTCTTAAAAATATTTTTGTTGCTTTTAGCTCATAACTTTAATGTGCTTACTTATTTTCTTTGTAAATAATGTTTGAACAGTGTTTAAATAGTGTTTGTTATATGTTTTTTAAAATTGTATTTACATCTAATAAATGCTTCATATCAATCATGTCTTGTAAAATTTATTCTAAATTCATTTATCCTTCTTTTTTTACTCCAGTCAAACACTATAAAATTTTTTTGTTAAAAAAAAAAAAAAAAAAGATATCCTATTCAAGCTCAAGCTTTAGTTCAAACATGAGAATAAAAACGCAATACAGTAAACTTTATACATTGCAAGTGTGAAATTTTCACCCCCAAGTTCCTTGAGAACCATCGACCCCGTACCTCGAGGTTTTACTGCATCATACTGCAACGAAAATTTAGAATTCTCATCAAAGTCGGGCACTTCCACCTCAAAGCTTTCCTCAGCGGCCAAGGCCATCAAATCAGGATCCATTAAAACCCCAGCGTCGTCGGAATCAAACGATCGCGGAAGCGATTTAGAAATGGAAGTTTCGAAAAACGGGGTCAAATCTTCCACACTGGCAGAAAAAGCCTCCGGCCCAACAGATTCCAGCCGTTTGATATGATTCAAATCCGAAGGTTCCGAATTTCCAACATCCGGTAAGAAAGTAAACACACGCGGCTGTAAATCCTCGGACTGTTTAATGCCAGGTGAGGTCGTTGAAATTCCAATAGTTCTAGTTTTGGAAACTGAATTTTCGTCGATTGGAACAATCGTGAGAGCATCAGGAAGATTAATAGAATTATCACTTTTATTTCGTTGACTTGAGCTTGAAGTATCTAAAGTGAACATCTTTTTGAATATCAGACGCAACGATTATATCCAAAACCGGTGGTTTTTAATGTATTATACTAGCCTTGAAAAATGTTCTAAGAATAGAGCAGGAAAAAGGAGCGATTTTCCCCCGGGAGTATGTTTAGACAGAAAAGATGTGGACTAGTTTGAGATGGACATTATGTGGACTATAGAAAATTTGCATTTGCATTTGAAGGTTATATTTGTATGTGTAAGGAACAACTATAAATTTGAAAAAGCGGCATTTTTGCGCTTGTCAAAGATTGCTGTGAGTATAATTTTTTCATTTGACATTTTATCAAACTAAAAAAAATGCAACAGTGCTGTGTGATTAGATCAATGTATAAACAAATCATTACCATATGGTGGAAATTTTTATTTAGTGAGCAGCTGCCGAAACCAAATGCAAATTTTCTATAGTCCACATAATGTCCATCTCAGACTAGTCCACATCTTTTCAGTCTAAACATACGCCCGGGTGAAAAATCGCCCCTTTTTTCTGCTCTATTTTTAGAGCATTTTTAAAGGCTAGCCTACCACTTTTTTGAATTAAATTAAAAAATAGCCTAATAAACTATAGTTTTAGCTGCACAATGACATATGTTTATAATCATTCAGTTGCCAAAATATACTTTTTTAAATAAAAAACAATAATAAGAAGATGATGAATTTAAATTACAAAATTTAACCACGTTGTTTAATTATAATTAGTGCGGTGCAGTGGCGCTCCAGACAAAGTTTACCTACGTTCTCTAAATATAGTTGGCGCGATGCTGTGCGCCAATGATTGCAATTATAATTCTAAAGTAAAAATAATAATAAGAAGAAGATGATGAACATGAATTACAAAATTTACTCACGTTCTCTAAGTATAGTCGGCGCGGTGGGTTAAATTGCAGTGTGGGACTCCCGCACCACCGATAATTGCCTACCAGCGCGTGGCGCTCCCGCGCCACCGACGCTTATTTTTTAATAAATAAAACTTTGAATTAATTTTGTCATCAGTAATGCAAGAATTTAAAAAAGTACTCTGTTGTTTTCGCCGATTTCCGCGCGGTTGAAGCAGATGGCGCTGGGAACTGGTTCCGTTTTTTGCCACCAATTAAAACCGGTCTGCTTTTTTTGTGCGGTTTTTATGAGGGTATGTTGGTTGTCTGCTCTGTACAATCCTTATTGTTGCCAAAAAGCTGTTATTGTGCGGTTGGAAGTTTTTATTTGTCTATTTTTCAAATTTTTTATTTTGATCAATAAATCAATAACACGGATCTCAATCAAAAAAGTGCTTCCTAAGAAAGTTGCGTAATTCCTTCTTCTTTCTTATGAGCCCATGTTTATTTTTGATCAATCAGTAACGAATGAGGAATATCACTTTTAAGGATGGAGCGTTGGAATAATAATAATAATAAAAAGAAGAAGAAGAAGAAGAAGTTTCTGAATTTCAAAATTTACCCACGTTCTCTAATAATGGTTGGCGCGGCGCCACGGGGCTAAATCGCCCCGTGGCGCTCCCACGCCACCCATGATTTATTAACGGCAAGTAAATTATTTAGTAATTTATAAAAATAATTTTTTGAATAATTTTGGTGGCGAAAATTGATTTGCCCTATAAATTAACGCAGCACTAAGGAATTACCCTGATTTAATCCGGTACAGTGACCTTAAAAAGGAAGGATCTAATTAAAAAAACAAGATTTTTAAAACGGTTTTTAAATGTATTGATAAAATATTAGACGAAAAGAACGGTTATGCCAATATTTATTTTGTGTGCCTTAGCTTAAAGTTAGAAGTACAAGGTTTACCTTTATAAAATGTTTAAAATTATAGTTTAAAGACGTGATTAGGATATGAATAATACCAGTTTAATTAAGAAAAATTCATTAAAATAGCTCCATATCTATATATAATAAGAAATATACCTTTTATATCTTTGGGTTCTTCAGTCGTGTGACTCTCTACACTGTTATTCTGTACTTTTGCTTTCCACTGTTCGTACTCAAAGTTGGAAGAATTCATTATATAATAAGGCATAGAATTATCATGCAAAGGGACATAATGATTTATTTTAGCACCGACAGAATAGTTTTTTAATTCAGTTTTGTTACTTTGCGATATTTTCGACGAATCATTTACTATCGTGATGTCCTTCTGTACCCAGGACTTAGTCGAATTTTCCTCTATTCTTGTTTTGGTGCTGAGTTGCAGTGGAAAAGCTGTATATTTGGGCAAATCAGTCTTGGCCAGAAAATTTTGAATTTTGGCGAATTTCGGATTTTGCGTAAAAGCCTTGTATGTTGTTTCGCGGTGATTTTCGTTTTCACCATCAGACGGATGGTTCCGGAGCTCTCCTGAAGATCCGGCGTTGACCTCAGGAAAGGCGTTAAACTCCAAATTTTCTGGGTTAAAAAGAGTGTATTCGCCTGGTGGTGAAGTTGTGAGGTTTTAAGTTTAATAGCCTTCTCATGCTCTTTGGAGTGCTCACAGTTATTGTTACATAGTTTGCAAAGCCGTAAATTAGCAAGTATGGAAGCTACAAAAATAGAAGCTTACGGCTCTGACTAACAATTCAGTTTGGGTTTAGATTTTATTTAGATAGATTTAGCAATTTTATACTTTTGGTTTCAAGTTCCAAATTTGTGGCCCCAAGTGCCCCTGTTTTTGGCTGCACGTATACTCGACTTTAACTTCCCCAAATACTCAAAATTCTGCATTAAGTACCCTAGGAGACAATACAGCTGCGAGTGCTACTTTCACATACCACTGACAATTATACTGCAGCTGTTGATTTTCAATCACCAAAACAGTTAAATTACGTAGTTAAATAACAATTTAACTGCCACAATAATTTTAAAACCTTTGATGCTCAGAAGTACATGGTTAAAAGAAACGAATTTTGACAAAAAAAAAATGCAAAAAAGTTCATTACTAGTATTTTTTAACTGAAAACTTCGTGATACAAGGGTTAAACCGGCAGTTTTTAGCTTTAGTATTTTAACAAACTTTAGTTTTTATTTTTGATATTAGTGCGCCAAATTGATGTGTTTTGATTGTGTTTTAAAGTAAACATTGTGTATTTGTAGTAACGAATCAAAACGCAAAAATCGACCAAAGTCACGTAAAGAAAAATTTGCGTACGATGTGATTTAATTTGCATGACAATAGTTGGCGCGCAGCTGATTGGTCGTTTCTTATGATGTTCAGTTCAGTAAAGTCTAGTTCATTTATTCATCTAAATTGTCCAAAGGAAATAGTTCAAAGGACAAATTTCAAAGGATAAAAGTCAAAAGAACAAAGCTCAAAGGAAATTTTTAAACATGTTTATATTTTGTACAAAAGACAAATCCAATGGAATTTTTAAAAAGCCTTTGGACAATCTAAAGACGTCCTATGGATGACTTTTTTTGATTGATTTTGTTTCGCTGACTTTAAAACATACATACATAACTCGTCCCATTTGAACAAATAAGCCAGCCTTGTCTGTATTAAAACCTGCGAATCAGTAAAAGCAGCTAAGACTCATACAATAAACGTATTTCAATGTTTTAAATTTGCTTTTATAAGGGTCAGAATTCTTAAACATCAACACAACGAAGTTGCGACACATCCGAAACATTGTATTATCTATTTAATTACCCGTAAAAATTTTGTTTACATATTATCACAACGTCACCCACCGGCCGGAAGTTTATTTATTGGCTGAAAAGTCACAGATTCTTCATTTTCTGCGGAAGAAGAATATTTGTTGGCAGAATCATTATTTTCAGGAAATACAAACGAAACGGCGAAAATCAAAAACCAGACAAATATTACCGTCCTCATTTATTTGAGTTTTTTATTTTAATTATAGATTAAGCCAAAACTACATTTTTACTTAAACATATATTAGATTAAAATACGATCCTTTGCAGAAAAGTTGGCGCATTAATTACATAGATGTGACTGTAGCAGAATGACACTTATCAAATTTCAGTAAACCGAACTCAATAGACAGACTACTGCTTGTTATTAAATAGAATCCGAAAAAACCAATCGTTATTTAGTTCCGAGTCTAGTCTGTTTAGAAATTTTTATTGGGTTACCACTGAATATATATTATTTTTTATAATCGTTCGTCTCTAGTCGGTATTTTAAATGGATTGGAAACAATGGTATCATCGTAAATCAGAACAAATTTAGTTTATACGATCGATGCACATGTGTTTCCGCCTTTTTTTTATACCATCCGGGTTTTAAAAACACCCCACAGAATAGAAAATCTAATATAATGCCGAATTTAAACTAATTGTAAACACATGAATACCAAAACAAAACTAAGCACACCCATATTTTCGTAGGAAACATTTATTTGATATTATTACAATTGTGTGTTTAATTTTGATAACAAGAATTTAAATATTTTATTTAAAAATTTTCTAACACAAGAGTCAATAAAGCTAAATGTGTATCTGTTTTTACGTAAAATAAGAGGGACAATTTTTAAGGGGACAATTTCTTTATAAAACGATTGATAAGACGAAGACAAGTTGAAGGACCGTGTTAAAAGCGCAAAAACTAAACCAAATTTTGATAATGACAGAACAAAACTGTCGTAATTAGAACACACGCCACGGAAAATAAGTTTTCTATAACGAGTTCTTGGAAAACTGTTATGATTTCTGTAAATCGACAAAAAGAAACAAGACTAACTAAATATTTTAAATTCAGAAGATGACGAAAGATATATAAAACTTACCAACAATAACCAACAATAAAACTTAACAACAATAACCAAATCCTTTTTTTTAACATAGAAATAACGCAAGAAATTAAACAAACATCAACAAAACTTAATTTTTTTTTTTTTTCGAAAAACCAATACATTCAAACCGCTTTTTTCACGCTAAATCAAATCCAGCCCAAAACCCACTACTAGGAAAAAGATTTTGAGAAAATCGAGAACAAGAACTTGATTTTCTTTACAAAATATTTTTTTTTAATTGTTACAATCATGCTATAATTAATACAAACGCAATAAAACCAACAAAAATAGGATCAAAACCTAATTAACCGCCTATTTCAATACAAATCAACAATAACACCGAAACTAAGAACATTTTTTTAAGAAATATGACGTCGAAGTCATTTTAAAACAATAAAACACCATTCACAAAGCAAAAACGAAATTCAAAACCAGAACCAAAAGATATTGTATACTGCATTAATTATACAGATTGCGATAAGTTTTATATCGGTCAAACAATTTGAAAACTAAAAAATAGAATCAGTGAACACAAAAAATACCCAAAAATGGCCTTCAAACAACGTAATATATAGAAGCTTAGCACAAAATTGACTTTTTCAACACTATACTCAATAAATCCGACAGCTAACAATACAAAGAATGCTTTTGAAAGAATTTATTAAAAAAACCTATATTAGTAAACTTGAATTTCAAATTGCGCTTTGTCAACTGCTAGAAAAAAAACACCCACCAAAAGAAATGGTCCAACTGTGACAGTTTTTTTCATTCATTTTTTTCTTTTCAAAAACACCATTTTGTATTCTTATTTTTTTTCGTATTCTTTTCTACCTTTTTTCCTCGTTATGAGCGCATTTATGTCTGTCTACACTAGAAACTCCTACGTGATTTGATTTACTGATTTTTTTGCCGTCCGTCAGTTTTGTCATAACTTTACTTTTATAACGTTTTAACAAAATACTGATTTATTTCTATCAAAACATTTATCATTTCTTGTGATGCAAAGAACCACACCGTTGTTTTTAATATGTTTTTGCTGGGCAAACTAAAAGGAACATTTTTTATAAAGCTTAAATTATTACATAAAACTGCTAAACTTCTTGAAATTATTATTTTTAATTTTTAGGACTTTAAGTTTTTGACAAAATGAATAAAATGCATTTATTTATTGCTAAGTAGGACCATAGTTGAATTTTATCGTTCATGCTGTAGTTCTATAGAGTCCAAAGTCTTTCTGGTAAAAAACCAGACCGATTGTTCTTCAGTTTTCTTGGTTAAAAATTGTAGTTATGTGCTTACTGTTTTTGTGTTTTTTGATTAATTTGATTTTTACCTGTGGTTAAAAAGTTGGTAGCTGACATACTAAGTGGTTTTGGTATTTATTTACATGTCAAAACAAAATTATTTATTTATTTATTTTATTCAAATTTTTATTGTTAAATACGTAACAAATATCATTTTATTTTAAGCATAGTTTTCATGAACTCAATAAATTCGTAAAAATTCCATTTTTTATTTCCGTCACGGTCAGATTTTTTTACAATATTTTTCATCTCAGTTCGTTTCACGTCTTTTAATGTTGTGTTATTTGCGTATGAAAAATAGCTTAAAGTTTATAAAACAGGAATAAAAACAATTGGACGGTGATAACAACAATTTTAGGGGTATAAAACAATTTCAATTACCATATTACGAAGGCACTATTGTGTGTATTGGACCAACATTTCCTTGTTATTTAATATCTAATTATAAAATTAGCCATAAAATGCTTTTAAAGTAGAGCAGGAAGGGATGTGGACTAGTCTGTGCTTAGACAGAAAAGATGTGGACTAGTCCGAGGTAGACTATGTGGACGGTAGTAAATTAGCATCTGGCGAATAGCAGTTGCTCACTAAATAAAAAAATGTAGACCATACATACTAATGATTTGTTTATTCAGTGAACCAATCACATATTACCAACCTATAGACTAGTTCTGAATAAGCGTCTTTTACTGTACAAGAGAGGGAAAAAAAGAAAAAAATAAAATTTGAAAAAAATCGTAGTTTTCTTAGTTTTTTTTAGTTTAAACCTATGCTTAATTAAAGTTAATACACGATTACATTTATCAGTTTGTGCTAAATAAGTTTTGGTGTTTTGATTAAACATCACAATAGTTAGAAAGCATCACTAAAATAGTATTTTCGCGAACAATGATTTTGAATTAACAAAAATAAAGTTGAAATTGGTGCTTTGAAACTAATTTCCAACCTACATGGAGTTTTCTTAATGTTTTGATTGTAAAACTATTTAAAATTTAAAAATCAATTTTAAAAAGTCTATTCCAAACTTTTAAATAGAGCATTTTTTGTAATTGAAACATAAAAAATGTGGAAACCAAGCGCGCCAGCAACGCCGTACCTACGAAACGGCAAAAAACTAAAAATCGTCAAAAAATGCTTTTGCTTTTGTAATATTAAGAAATATTTAAGAAATTTTGAAGGGAAGAAGTCGAGATATTAAACCAATAAATATTTGAAATATTTCAAACCGTAAAATGTACAAGTCGCTCGCTGTTTTTTAATTTCCTCTCTACATATGATTGGCGCTTGCTGTATTGTACCCTCTTTCATACACCAAAACACCCTTATTCAGAACTAGTCAATAGTTTCTCTATATTAAAAGGGAATGTCCCATGACTGAAGGCGAGATAAGATGACGATTTTTTTAGACAAAGACAGATAAAAATACTCGTACCGGGATTCGAACCCGGGTGTCCTTTCCTTGAATTTTTCTCAGTCCGGCGCACTACCACTGCACCATACGGGCTGCGTGCGATTTAGTTTACAGCGTCTCTTATACTCGCCATTAGTTGTGAGTTGAGTCATCACTTCAGGAAGGGACGTTTCACGTCACAAATGGCAACTGAAAAAAATCATGCATAAAAGCGAAGTTTCCTTTTGTAAGTTATCTAAAAGGTTGTAATGGTATGAGTTAAAAACCACTACAAATTTTAAAAAGTGGTGACTTTGCGATTGTCAGAAATTGTTGTGAGCATAATTTCTTCAATTGTCAGTCCTAATTACGATAGAGGAACTACAAGGCTCACCTTCAAAAGAGTCCCGGCACAAAAGAGTCCTGAAAAAAATCACAACTGGCACAAAAGAGTCCTGGCACAAAAGAGTCCCGGCACAAAAGAGTCCTGGAGAAAATGCGTTCATGCGCCCAAGCGCTGCGAGCGCTGAGGTCGGCACAAAAGAGTCCTGGCATAAAATCAATTTTTCACAGCTCTCATACAATGTTCACAACTGTCTTCCAGCTTATGACGTATTTGATTACGTCGTTACTCTGACACAATAAGTCAAAAACTTCGTAAAATACTCGTAACTGTGACTTTTTAAATCTTAACACACAAATAATCCAAACAAAATAAGTCAGAGTCACGTTGATTTTATACTGATTGTGTCTCTTTGTCAAAGTAACGACGAACAGTTAATGTTAAAATTTTTAGCTAAAAATTATTTTTTTAAAGTTGCTAGTTTTTTTTTCTTGGGAAAACAAATGTTTATTCCAATAATTACAGTTTTCAATCCTTCCATTAGCGGGCTGGAGAAAAGTTACTCAGATTATTTAATGTGGTTTTTTGTAGCTAAAGATCGTTTCTATGTATTGTCTCCTAAGTGATAACGTTTGCGTTAGACTTCAAAAAATTTCAAAAGTTTCTGTAAATTTAAAAATTTTTATTTGAAAGACCGTTAATATTTTTACGCCAACTTAAAACCTGGGGGCATTTTCATAAAATTATACGCTTAATTCATTATGTTCAACTAAATAGTTTGGAAAAATCAACGCCAAATATTTAGTTAAAAAACACAGAATAATTAAATTAAAAAAATACTAAATAGTTGGTAAAAAAGTACAGAACCTGTGTTGGTCGGAGGTATATATAACAATATTTGGTTGTTTTTTACTCGTTATTTGATCAAAAATCACCAAATGGGCGGAGAGAGTGTCTTTTTGTGTCTTTTTGTTTTTTTTAAATGTGTAGCTGTGCGCAATGGCGTTGTGCGCAAAAAGCCCCAGTGGTCTGGTCATCTTGTCGTCTGACATCTGCGGTCGTCCTTACAATTAGGATTAAAACACTTGTTTGAAAAAAATTGTAATATTTTAACAATGAACAAAAAATTTATTCCAACTAAAATCATTATTTAGACATGATTTTGTTTGACATACACTCAATTATGGCAAAAACAATAATTCGACATTATATGATTTATACCCAAATACAACAATGATTTTTTTCTTATTCTTCAAACGTTTTACAAAGCTTTAAGCGTTTTATTAACTAAATAATAAAAAATACTTGAAAACATTAATTTTTTACCCTCGAAATTCCCCACACAACCTTTTAAGAAGTTAATTAAAAAAACAAATAAAAAACTGGAAGACAGGAACATTGTATGTTAGCTGTGAAAAATTGGTTTTATGCGAGGACTCTTTTGTGCCGATCTCAGCGCTCGCAGCGCTTGGGCACATGAACGCATTTTTTCCAGGACTCTTTTGTGCCGGGACTCTTTTGTGCCAGGACTCTTTTGTGCCAGCTGCGATTTTTTTCAGGACTCTTTTGTGCCGGGACTCTTTTGTGCCGGGACTCTTTTGTGCCGGACCCGAACTACAATGTTAATTGTACAGAACTGGTAATTCTGTAACTGGTTTATCAAATAAACAAATCATTATCACAAGGTTTACAATTTTTATGTATGTAATTTTCAAAGCCCTGAAGTTTTACTAAATTATTGCCATTGAAATAGTTAGTTTAAGCTGTTATTTCTTTTAAATGAACTTATGGTTTAAAAACAACTGTTTTAGCTAGATTTTAAGTTTTTTGCTTAAGCTTGCTTAGGATACACGTAATAGCTTCAACTCGGGTGTCTTAATTGGCTTTAAAATTGCTCGGTTCCAAATTCCTTAGACTGTAATGAACCTAAATACCAAAACCCATTATTCTAGTTTATGTATTTAAGTTTAAATTTATTGACTAATTGTAGTCTGTTCAAAATGATTGAGACTGGCGACAAAACGTAAACTTTATATCTCAAGAACGGCAAAACCAATTAGAACAATACCTATATCAGTCTGTAGCGTAGATATTTAGCTATCATTTGAAACTAAAACAAAATAATGTTCATCAATGACACCATCACTACGGTCAATAGGGTGAAAAAACTTGGATGAATACGGTGAAAACACCCCTTGGTATGCTGTTAGCCCATACTTTTCCGAGTTTTCCCTTGAAATTTGAGCACCATTGGAAAAATGAGTATTTTTTAGGATTTTAGATTTGTGTCAAAAAACCTAATATTAGGCTTGCAATAAGCTGTTAAAAACAACGAATTTAAAATTTGGAAGCAGCAAATCTTTAATTTAAAAACTTTTCCAAAAAAAATAAACCTTAAAAGTTTATTTTTTTTCAAATTTCCATGTTATTTTGTTAAAAAAACATAATTCCAAAGTTTAAATCTCACTATGAGATTGACAAATATCACAGCAAAGAAAAAGCTTTTTTTTTACTTTTTTCTAACTTGCAATCATGCTTCCCCGTTTGTTAACTGTCACTGCGTGAAGTATAAGAAACATTTCTTGTATTTTAATCTGTTTAATATTTATACAGTAGTTAGCTCGCGGCAATTAATAAAGTTTACAACAGTATGCTTGTGTTTTGATTTATCTTGGGCTATGTGGAATAAAGTATTGTTGTGTTAAGTAATTTGAAGAACTGTTGTGTTAAATGTAATTTGTTTTGTGTTTTAATTAAATAATAAATGGCTAAAAGAATTGGTTATCAGTCAGATATCATAACTACAAATAACAGATTCGCAGACTGTAGTCATAGACTAGTTCGGAATAAGGGTTTTTTAGTGTTAGGAAGAGGGTAAATAACTACTAGCGCCAATCATATGTAGAGGGAAAATTGAGAAACAGCGAGCGACTAGTACATTTTACGGTTTAAAATATTTCAAATATTTATTGGTTTAAAATCTCGACCCCTTCTCTTCAAAATTTCTTAAATACTTTTTAAATATTGCAAAAGCAAAAGCAGTTTTTGGGGATTTTTAGTTTTTTGCCGCTTCGTAGTTACGGCGCTGCTGGTGCGCTTGTTTCCCAGTTTTTTAATGTTTCAATTACAGAAAATGCTTAATTTAGAAGTTTGGAATGGACTTCTTAAAATTAATTTTTGAGTTTTGAATAGTTTAACAAGTAAAACCTTAAAAAAAACTATGTAGGTTTAAAATTAGTTTAAAAGCACACATTTCATCTTTATTTTCACTAATTCGAAATCACTGTTCAGGATAATACTATTTTAGTGGTGATTTTAAACTATTGTGACGTTTAATTAAAAAACAAAAATTTATTTAGCACAAACTGATATATTACAGCACTTCAACGTAGTGAAACATATCATCGTCTAGCAATTTTTATGAAGTATAGGTTTAAACTTAAGAAACTAAGAAAGCTAAGATTTTTTTAAATTTTATTTTTTCTTTTTGTACCCTCTCTCGTACAGTAAAAGACGCTTATTCCAAACTAGTCTATAGTGGCGCAGCCAGCTCTAATTAGCGCGCCATGTCTGGGGGACTCTGACAGCGAATTGGGCCAGCAAGAGCCCTGCTTGAAAAAACTTTAGAGAAACAGCCTATTGAAATTCAGGAGGAAGAGGCTGCCTCCAAAGCAGAAGCAATCGACTACCTGCAGGAATTATCACTGCAGGTGCGCAGTGAAATAAAACTGATAACCAGTCAAAAACACGCTCTGGACTCTTTAATTGAGCGTTGGGAAAATATATTTATAACTCTTGTTGATAACCCGTCCGCGCTCCAAACAGAGGAAGAATTGTTTGCTAAATTCCAAAAAGGGTTTGACAGTAATCGCGGACTCGTGGATGTATTTCAAGACGCTTCCCAGAGGCTAGTTGACTACGATTCTCTCCTTGACGAGATTCAATTGCATCTACAGGAGTTTCCCCCCTAGCTCTTCGTGGAGTCACCCCCCTCCCCCAAAAAAAAATTAGTTCAAAAATTCTGAGAAAACAAATGACGCACATTTGGTGTATAACTTACGTTGGTGCTAGCCACAGCCCAAGAGCATCTAGCGATCTTAAATTTAAGTGGGCCCCTATATTAAAAATCGGTGAAAGCGAGAAAACCGGCCACACTCAAACCATCATAAAAAAACTCATGGTTCAAATCGTGCTTACATTTTCAGGCAAAACTCGGAAAAGCATGAGCTAACAGCATACGCAGTGGCGTTTCTTTTTTTTGCAGTAATAAAAATTTTGATTTTTGAGGCCCAGGTTTTTTTTACCTTATTGGCCGTAGTGATAGCGTCATTGATGAACATTACTTTCTTTTAGTTTCAAATGATAGCTAAAAGTATAAGCTACACACTAATATAGGTATTGTTCTTATTCATTCTGCCGTTCTTGAGATATAAAAAGTTTACGTTTTGTAGCCAGTCTCAATCATTTTTGAACAGACAAACATAATAATATTTTAATTTAGATTTATATGTATATTACAAGAGAAAAACATTTCTCCCAGTCGTACTATCACATGACTTCAATCTTAAGAGTACATAAAAAGCGAGAAGGGTTCTTTAAAACCTATACATTGACACTTTAAAAATATCGGTAGAAAACCTAGAATTATAATTATAAGCAAATAACACCGCACTTTGGCCGTCGTTTTTTAGAGTTCGGTAAAGCTCTTTCGCAGATATTCTTTTGTCTTTGTTGCGATCGATCTTCCTAAATTGATCAGTCATTGCCTAAATTGTTTCTTATTATGAATTTAATACGAAAATTATTTATACATAATTACACTGCAAATATAGCGTAAAAAAAGCTATAGCTTTTCCGGAAAAAAATAAGTTTCGTAAAATTCCAAAATTCATTTTAGTTATATTAATTCCAGATAAATATTATGTAGATACGTATATAGATAAAAAAGTACTTTTAATAACTGTTAGTAATTTTTATAGTGTCATCTTCATAAAAAACTTTTTATATTTAATTTAAAAAATTCATAAAAATAACGCTTGGAAAAGGCTAAAATTTTACTTTCAAAATCTCAGGCCTCAGTTTCCTGCGACGATAAACAACGATTTTGGTCTCTCTTCGCTTCCTGTTTTTGAAATTATTCGAAACAATATCGCCGATTTTTCCAGAGTTGTCTAATTAAGGTAAAGTTGTATTTAATATTTTTATGGTTATGATATTTTAAATTTAAACTTGCCTAAAATTTAATTTTTTTTCTCTAATATATGACTTAAACTGTTATTTATAAAATTATAGACTGGGTCCAATCAGACTTTTACCGTCTGTTTTGAAGAGAAAATTCGGATTCACTTTTGGACTGCGTGTAATATCGTCAATTTTTTGCATCTTTCAATTAGATTTCACGAATAAAGTTTACTAATTTTTGTATATTTTGTGAAAAAGTGGGAATTAGAAAAATATGCGTTCTTATTTGTTTTTTTAAACATCATAACCGCACAATTTTAATTGGTCCGCCCATGTCTGCATTCTGATTTTTGCAGTCAGCCAGATATAAATCAACTATTGTTCATAAACTATTTTTTCTTGTTTTAAAAAATTCATGATTGATGATTTTGGGCGATATTAAAATTTGTACTGGCTCGACAAATGGTTTAGGGTCGATAGGGCTGAGAGAACTTGGAGCCGAAAATAAAATTCGCTAAAACCTGTAGGTTTTAGCGAATTTTTGGACCTTTTTTTTATTTTTGGAGCTTTTTTTAGGCTTAACTTAGGCTAAGGTGAAGCCTAAAAAAAGGTCCAAAAATTTTTCGACGGCTTTAAGTTCCTTACATGCTGCTTAAAAAAGTCCGTACCCGGAAAAATGGTTTCCGCTGAAACAAAAGTACTCCTTTCGAGTGAACCCAAATTTTTAATCAAGAAAAAATTTTTCATGATTTTATTTCAAAATTATTTTATTGGACGTTTTTTGTAAGATTTTGCAGTTCTAAGTTTTGTTTGGTTGCATCACTATTCATGTTCTAAGTCATCTTTGATTGCCTTCCACAAAAAGCTTAGCTATGGAGTTCAATTATTTCTTCTAGCTACGGAACAC
The DNA here is from genome assembly GCA_030248175.1 of Microlaimidae sp. YZB2_3. Taxonomy (NCBI): domain Eukaryota; kingdom Metazoa; phylum Nematoda; class Chromadorea; order Desmodorida; family Microlaimidae; species Microlaimidae sp. YZB2_3. Next base: position 26,000 of record JASAMX010005503.1, read on the forward strand.
TCTTCTAGCTTCTAATTATTTCTTTGTTTTTGGCCTAATTTAATATCCATCAGTAAAAACTTGGAAAATGAAATATTAAAAAAATTGTACAATGACTAAATTTTGGGTGCATCACAGTCGAGAAGACGAAATGGTACATTTGGAACTTCAAACACACGCCAATGTATCTTATTTAGCTTTAGTGAAATTGCCAAATATATTCATTATTTAAATAAATAGTACAACTCTACCTAAGGATCTTCTACGTATCAGATTTCTTTGAAATTTTTTATCATGTTCATATATTAATGATCGTAAAAACCTAGCAGGTAAATTTACTAAGATATTATCCGATTTGAAAGGAAATTTATAATTATCGGTGAGCGAACATGATACAGGAAGGTTTGTTTTAAGAACAAGAAGTATAACAAATGGAATAACGATTTTCGTGAATATTTTAAAAGATAGAACAGACATAATGCCTATCCTTATTTCAGTAAAAGGATTTTAATTTTACATTTTGTTAAAAATATATTACATTGTAGTTACATTATTTTTTTAACAAAAAAATTTGCGCTAGTTAGTTGTTTTAGCTTTATACATTAGGCATATAAAAATTCAAAGGTACGACGAGAGGTATAAACCACATATTTACGACAGGTTAACCTTTTAAAATATACAAGCGTGTGAAAAAGGTGGATTTATAAATAAAGCTCGTAAAATAACTCAACAAAAGATTTAAACTAGGATTCACACCATTTTTTCTATCATCGTCGAATTATAACAAAATAGTGTAGAGCTGTTGTCACATCAAAATGAATGAGACTTATAATAAATTGCAATGAATGAAGGCTGCATTACATAACAGGTTCTGGGTCTATGAAACTAAAAATTCTGCGATTCATTTTACCAGTACAACTAAAAAAAAGTTTATTAAGAAAGAGTTACAGTAACTTTTTTATGCTACAATGTTATTCTAAAACATTTTGTTCGCAATTTTTTAAATGCTGACTGACTAACAAAACCACAGTTGAACTCTTTTCTAAAATTGCAAACAAAACATTTTTTTATTTATTTTTTATGATCATCTAAAATTTTTAACAAATCTTTTGAAATTTTTAAAACATGCAAAACTTCATACACATATTTGCTCTATTTTCAAAAACTTCCCACGTATTTTTTTTTGGCAATGCCAAAATATTTTTGTAACTCAGAGAACTAAGTTTTTCAGAAATATAGCTAATTAGCATTGTGCGCAATCTCGAAGCTCCAAGCTTCGGAGCTCCACCGAATTTTCGTTGCAATTTGTAGGACAATTAAAAAGCAATGCTATATAAATTGTTAGATAGCATTGCTCTTGTTTGATGATTATTGACTTGTACGCGTGCATTTTCCCACTTTATTTAAATTCCTGAATAAATTCTTTGTAAATGTTTATTATGATAAATTTTTTGTTTTATTTTTTTCAAAATACCATAAATGTTTTGTTTATAATTTTTTGATTACTACATAAAATTAATGTTTAATTTAAGTTCACTGAGTCAACTTCAAACTACATTTTTTATATTCTATTAAAACTGTTTGTTAAGATAAGGCTTTACCAACATTTACGTTAAATCGAGTATTAATAACAATCCTGCCAGCAAGTGAAAAGAGCAATTTTTAGGCGGCTTTTAGGCGAATTTTAGGCGAATTGGGGCGGCTTTATGGCGAGACAGTTCCAACATGTCAATTTGTAATGCCAATATAGTCAAAATAAAGTTTTTTATGAATTCAAATCTATTTTGCCTGCCGTTTTAGCTCTCTAGGCAACGTCAAAAACGCCGTTTGGTTTTAATCCTGGTCAGTTCCTTCCGAAAACTGTCGTCTTTAAACGCGTAAACGATTGGATTGTAAATGACGAACATTTTTGCTAAGAGAATCGTCACAGTTACCGCCGCGGCACTCACCGAATCGGCCGGTCCGAATTGCCCGAGGATTACAACGACTGTAAATGGGAACCAGGAAAAAAAGAACAGGGCGAACACTAGAAACATCAATTTTATAACCGCCAAATCTCTCCGACGCGAGTCTTGCAAAAATGCACGAAAAACTTTCGGTTTTTCTTGATTTTTGAATTTATGATTTGCTCCATCCGGTTTATTATCAAAACTTTTTCCATTTTTCTTGACAGATTTTCCGGAGGAAAAAGTTATTGATTGGTGGGAATCTGAATGTTTTGAGCGTTGAAGTAAATTGTCTTCGCTTAAATTTTTAAATTTTACTTTATTTTTGCTTTGTTCCTGCTTATCCCTGTTTTGACGACGTTCGTTTGTCATTGAGTTATCGCAAGATGTACTATTTTCATGCTGAATTAGCATTCTGTTGAAAGAATGATTTGAGAAGGTTTGATTTAAAAACGACTTGCGAATCTTGAGATTTTTAACTTGGCCTTCCTAAAAAAATCATTTATTATCCATAAAAAATCAATGGCGTAGCTTTTATCATTTTATTAAATGATGTTATATTAAACCCTTTCAAACTATTTAGACCAAAAAATTTATTTCAAACGCAAAACACTGAGTATCTCTGCCCTTTTAGAGCAAATTTCTGGAAATATTAAAATTTAATGACACACTACATTTTTTTTAATTTCACAAATTTTTTTTAAGCAAAAGACTTTTTAGGCTCATTAAAAACATTAAAATAGCGCTAAGCATTCAGCTAAAATGCCTTTAAAAAATTTTAATGTTAAGTAAATTTCAAGTCACTGATCTAAGAACAAAACTTTCCGTAGTTACCACGGTTGAAACATCATTTTTTTTACACAAGTGGTATTTCGAAATCGGTTCGTTTTTGCGATCTAGGAACCTTTGAGTTGAAAAAACTTGAAGCTGGAACTTCAAACCGTAAGTTCGGCACTTGCGACTTCAATCTTCAGTTAAGCCAAACTTGTAAATTGGCTAAAATCCAAGCCTAAGCGCCTCAACCCAAGCGGAAAAATTTTTTAATTAAGTTAAAGTTCTGAATCCAAATCCCAAACATTTTTACAGCTTCTGAATTTCTTCTCTGCGGCCCCTGCACCTTTTTGCTACATCAGCAGACAGTAAGAGTTAATTTCAAAGAGTTTGTTTGTGGAGAGGCGACTAAAATGAGGCTATAAATACATGTCAAATGGCCACCTCCAATCCCACAATGAACATTCCAATTCTTTTTTTATAAATTTGCATTATAAAAAAATCATACCTTCAGGTTTATGTCGCTTTTCTTCACAAGGCAAAATATTTTTAAATAGCAGAGCATAATCAAAAACACCGGAATTACGAAACCAATCATAGCTAAAAACAGCGTGTAGCTTCTGGTGTAGTCGTCTTTTTCTATGAAATCGAAACTGCAAGACCATAAATGACCAATAAGCGTGTACCTATTCCACCCTAGAAGTGGGAAAACAGCTGAGCAGTTTTTTGTCGCTTCACAAATAAAATAAGCATTTACATATTTTTGTTGTTTAATAAACTTTAATAATTTTTAAAAAGATTAAGTATTTGTTAGATTAGTTAAGCAGGTCTTAAAATTTGTTTTAATTTAATAATAAAAACGAGATATTTATCTAAAACGAGATAAACTTTAATTTTTACCAATTCGCAATGCCACTAGAAAGAAAATATTTTGGATCATTGTCATACATAATCATATCAAACCTAGACAGTAACGTCGAAAATTGGTTTCGTACAAAATGTTTATTGTGGAAGCTGCTTAAAAACCAATATTTTTCTTGAAGGCTTTAAGTTCCCATTGCTCGTGGTTCCAAGTTCCCAAAAATTTACAAGTTTCAAGCAAGTTTTTTTCGTGGTTCCAAGTTTCAAACTTGTGGTTCTACAGTAATTATTTATTTATTTATTAACGTGTAAATTTACAAAATTTTTGGTATGAGTCTGTAGAACCACAAGTTTGAAACTTGGAACCACGAAAAAAACTTGCTTGAAACTCGTAAATTTTTGGGAACTTGGAACCACGAGCAATGGGAACTTAAAGCCTTCAAGAAAAATATTGGTTTTTGTTTAGATTTAGGCTTTACTTAGGCTTAAGTAAACATTTCAGGGATTTTTACTTTCGACTCCAAGTTCCCAAATTAAGGCTCAAAGTTTCCTATTTTTGGGTCCAAGTTCGTGCAACTCCATTGACCCTAAATTAAAAATTTTTACAGTCGTGAAGTTCAGATAAGTAATTTTAAATATGAAACCAAATTTTCAATACGAGATTGTTTTATTATAGTATTTGCAACTTGACAGACTAGCTCTGAAAAAACTGCCAAGAATACATAGGCGAATCGAATAGGAAAAAGGGGCGATTTTTCCCTGGGTGTATGCTTAGACAAAAAAGATGTGAAAGACCAGAATTAAAGCATGCAGTGCGAGCTTTAAATTTTAAAAGCCGATTGATTTTATTAAGGAGCAGATATGAGGCAGACAAATTGCTTAGAAGAATGTAACAGAACAGGAAAAAATAGTCGGACAAAGTTGCGAAACAGCTAAGAAGCAAGTCGAAAACATGGTGAAGCAGCTAAAAATTGGTAAATGCTCTGTTAGAGATTTATTTACTAAGCCCTGCTGGCATGACATTATACGTATCTAATTACAAGAGTTTAATGCCGTAAATGTATTATGAGATAGTGAATATATGAAAAAGGTTGTAAAAAATGTATTAAAAGTTTACAGTACCTTTTTAAATCTTTTGCTGTTTTCACACGTTTACACAATTATTCTTGTGCATTTTATGTTTTATAATTATACATATAGATAGCTGCTTTTACTAAACATAAGCGACAAAAAACCCATAAAAGCGCTGCAAAAGTATAAAACTCCAGCCAGAAGAATTTTGTAATTCAGAGTGAAATTCCGAGCACGAAAAGGCTGCGAGACGATAACACATTTTTCGGTGGTTATTGCAAGCTTCATATTGATGGAGGCCAGCGTTAAAAAAACCAGAAAAAATCCGTAAGTGTCGCATGCTAAAATGGTAAATTTTAAAATTTTATTTTTAAAAAGCATGCATAAAAATGTTAGAACAATTAAGAACAATAAAGTTGGGGTTAAAAAATTGGACTTTGTCCAAAGGACGTTTTGTCATAAGTATGAACCAGCCTTAATTATTATTCAGTTTATTCTACAGAGCATTATTCTATGGCGTATTATAATTACCACTTATTTTATGTGTTCAAAAATTGTATCTCTTAAGAAATTTTTAAGTATTCTTGGCGTCCGTTTTTATCTCGCCTCCTTTTACATGAAAAATCCTCTTCGAGACCTTTGTGTACACTTGAATTTCCGTCGTTATTCTTCATAAAAAAACGGTCACGCATTATGAAAGATTAATTTTTGTACAATCGTACACAGCAAAATACACTTTTACTGAATAAGTTGGATTAAATTACACTTGGTTAAACAAAAAAAATTTCTAAAACAGATCACTTTTACAACAACTTTATTTTTTACGGTTATAATTTTAATTTTACCTTTCCGATAGACAAGAGGATGACCGGGCGAAAACATGTGTGCTGCGCTCCAAGTCAAATGAATAGCTGCACTAGTCAGTTGGATTCCAGCCAAATTCAACGTGTAAAAATGTCTTTTTCTTAAAATCGGTGTTCTAAAATTAATTTTTTGCTCTAAGGATATTTCACTTATAAATAGATTTGAAAACTGTTTTTAGAAGTTTTAAATTTTACAATGTAAAATATATTAATATTTTTTGCTTAAATCAATCAATAGAATAATCAAATTTTTTCTTTGAATGTGCTTTTTTCTGCGTACTGCTGCATTTTACAAATGAAAATTTTATCAAATCGAAAATAAAATATTGTAATCTGCTTAAAGATATTCAGCAATTACTGGTGAATGAAACAATTACGTTTTTATATGCTTAGGGCCAATATTATTCAGGAAAAAATTTTAGAAACTCTAATGCGTCATTCATGCAAGAAATTGAGCACTACCCAATAAAGACTTTTTCATATTAATAGAGATCGCCTATTTTGGTGGTGCGTTAATTAGGGACATTATCCGTTCTAACTAAGCCACACACGTCTACAACAGCTTGGAGTGAACACCACTAGTTAGAGAACTTCAACGCTTCATTAAAGAAAATTGCAATTAGGCTGTGCACAGAATAAGGCACTAAAAATGTCTGTGCAATGTATTTCGCTACATATTTTCTATATTTCTAACTGATTCATTTTTGGTAATGGAGAATATATTTACTAAAAAACATAAAAGGCACGTATAAAAGCATTTCCAAAGGCATTTTTTACAAAGGCATTTGTAAAAGGCACGTATATAAATTTATTGTGTATATATAGGGTTGTGCATTTAATTTGGGCACTTTTTCGTTTTTCCAATGTAACTTTTCACTGTATGGCCCGGCCCGATTTTCATGTTTGATAGCTCATTTTGAAGCTTTCACGATACTGCGTTGCGTCATAAAAGTTTCACTGTACGGAAGTTGCTTTTTTATTTAATTAAATCAGTTTTTAAAAAAACGGAAAATCGCCGAAAATAAATGTATGCATTTAATTTCGGCACTTTACAAACAATCGATTGTTTCTCAGTCAAAAAATTATCATTTTCAAAAATTTAAAAAGCTATTATTATCTCCAGACAGTTTTTTTTAATTTAAGCTTCTACTTGTTGTTCAACGGGTAATTAACAAAAAGTTACAGCTAAAATGCCAAATGGTATCAAAATGAGCAAAATTTGGGAAAAAAGTGAATTTAATTTCGGCACTTTCTAAAAGGACCCCCTTAATCGAGCTTAAGTGCAGTGCTTGACCCCTACACATTTCAACGTTGTCTTTTAACTAAATACAGCTACAATTTAACACCCGACCACTTAATTCAACCCGTTTTTACCTACAGCAATATGTGTGCCGAAATTACACGATTTTATTTTATAACGATTGCTCACCACAGACGCAACGTAGAACCACTGGGACTAAAAATTCTGAAAATAGACTAAATTTTACCAGGATAGATTAATTTTTAAACCAATTTATTGCGTAATCACGAAATGCCCATGTTCTAAAAACGAGTAACAATTTTATTTTTTATAAATCACACAATTTCACAGGAAAATATCACAACGTAACAAATAAAAAGCTCACGACTGTCATCTACATATAATTAGCTCTCATTTGAGCTATCAAACGTCGTATTCCGTTCAGGATTATCAAAGATATAGTCCAAAATCAAAAATGCCCAATTGGGAAAAGTGCCGAAATTAAATGCAATACCCTATACGCAAATACCGTATTATATTTAAATTAGTTAATGTTCAGCCTCAAAAACTAATATGCTAAAAAGCTGACACAGCGTATTACGATAAATAATTTTTTTTCTTTTATAACAGCTATAATGTGTAAAAAATAATGAATATTGAAAAACATTCTCAGTGAGAAAACCCCGGTAACGAAATGGCCTATTAGCACGTTATTTAATTATTTTGTTATAATTAACATACATAGTCATAGCATAGCGTTGCTACAATTCCAAAGATCACTGTTTAGTTGGTTAAGTTACAAATTAAAATACCTGTAAATAAAAAAGTAACTTTAAATACCTGCAAATATAAAAAAGTAAAAAAATTACCTACAAATAAAAATAACTAAAAAATTACCTGGAAAAAACGAAAAGGACCACCGCGTTGCCCATGACGGCTACAACAGCGATAATGAGCAGAAAACTCACCAAACAAATTGTCTGTCCCTGAGTAAGAGGTGGGAACTGGAGCCAATAGGAGTTTATGGTAGTACCGTTCATATTGTACAATTCTTCCATTTTTTTTATTTTTTTTCCTCAAGTTTACTTCGTTCAAGTTTTGTTTTCTCTCCGGTGGGCTAAACTGTGGGAAAAAATAAAGTGTAGCTTAATTAATGTGTTTCGAACCAAGAAAGTTTATCATCTTTAAGTCTCTCGGTGTTAGCGAAATGCTGAAATCGGTCGACACTGACTTGTAAGGTTCTCTGGTAAATCGAAAAAAAAAACTTCTTTAAAAGGGAATAATTTATGACTAATTTATTGTTCACAATTTAGTTTTATATTTTACTTTACTGTGTTTTACAGTCAAATTTCCTAGAATTCCTAATCGCTTAGTGAGACTAACGTGCTAGCGGCTCTAAGCAATTATGTAAGTAACTGTTATTCTTATTTTTTTGAATCCCTGACAGCTAGGGACATTTGAAAATAAGTGCAAAACGCAAAGAAGGTAGGTACTTTTTTAAAAGCGTCCCTAACTTAAATATAAAACAACAAATAAAATAAAAATATTTATTTATTTTTGATTTTATTATGTGTTTTTTTAATGTAATTTTCTAATTATAATTTTTTACCAAAGTAATAGATTTTCTGATTACAGTTATATTAAAATCAATCATTGTTGATTACTGGAAGTCATAAACCCGTTTAAAGTCCAAAATGATATTTGTCAAGGAGAGTTTGGTCAAACGACTTTAAATTGAATTGAATTGGAATTTTTTTATTTTCTACAAGATAATCAAGATAATCATATAACAAAGTCATTATTGACGAAAAATCATATACTTTTTATATGGTTTTTTGTCAATAATGACTTTGTTATATGATTATCTTGATTATCTTGTAGAAAATAAAAAAAATTCCAATTCATTCTTAACAACACTTATTATACATAAAAACACCACAGGAAATTACAGACGAAATTCGTCAATATATTGAATAATACAACTGGAATAAGCATTATGAAAAAATGGTTAAAATGATAAAATAACAAAAAAGAGAGAAAACACAAAGAACCAAAAAGGATACTTACAGTGTATAAGTTTCTATAAAACTTTAGAAAATCGCCGAATTTCAACTTTTTTAGCTAGCTTAATTTTAAAATATTTGAGAGATAATGAATTAACAATATTTGCTGGTAAACTATTTCAATAAATTGCACTTCATAAGTGTTGACCTATTTCAACTTTACACTTTGGCGAAAAAAGTTTTTTTACTGTCATCATTTAAACCCTTAAAAATGCCCCATTTGAAAAAGTCGTTAAAATAAATTTCCTTCTGGTTGTAAATAAACATAAATGTAAGTCGGCTCGATTTCTTTTTAGTTATAATGGTTTAGTTTTAAAGCCCAAGAAGGTAATATACCTTATTACTAATCTTTTGGTTTCTATTTAGTCTTTTTTAGGTGCATACAATTTCAGTGCATATTTCTCTCTTTTGGTAAAATAAATAAAAATAAATAAATTTGTAAAAAAACAAGTGAAGTAGAGGCTGGTACAAGTTCCAAAGAATCAAATGTAAATACACACGCACCACTAATTTTTGCAATTATTTTTTTTAAAATAAAGAATCAGCAGAAGAAGAAGATAAGGATGAATTACAAATTTTATTTTATCCACGTTTTCTGATTATAGTTGGTGCGATGCCGCGGGGTTAAATCGCCGTATGAACGATGAAGGAATATCGATTTTAAGATATGAGCGTTAGAATAATAATAAAATAAAAATAAGTAGAAGCAGATGAACATGAATTATAAAATTTTCCCAACGTTGCTTAATTATAGTTTGCGCGGCGCCTCCGATAATTGCGATTTTTTTTGAAATAAAACTTAAAATTAATTTTTTTATCAGTAAATCAAGAATTAACAAAAAAATATTTTATTGTTTTTGATGTTTCCCGCGCGGTTAAAGGCGCTGTACGGTTTCCGCCACCAATAACCATCAAGCACAGCTGTCTGCTGTTATTGTAAAGTTTTTTCTTTCCAATGAGCTCGTGTTTATCTGATCAATCAGTAACGAAGCAGGAATATCTATTTTAAGAATTGAGCGCTAGAATAATAATAATAAGAAGAAGAAGAAGAAGACGAAGTAGAAGAAGAAGAAGAAGAAAAAGGAGGAGATGAACATGAATTTCAAAATTTACACACGTTCTCTAATTATGGCTGGCGCGGCGCCAAGGCCAAAATTGCCCCGTGGCGCTCCCGCGCCACTCATGAAACAAAAAGAGTGACGAAGACATGTTTAATAAATCATTACTGCATTGTGATATTTTGAAAGCGGCGCGTTGAGCTTTATGGCGCTATGGCCGTCCCTCGCACCAGAATTTTTTATACAATTACAAAAATTGTTGTTGTTCCCGTTTAGCGGTTACTGAGCGGTTAAGAGATTTGTTTGTTCTTTCCCATAGGTATTCGCGGTTTTTTTATGAAAAGGTCACTAAAGGCTGGTTCATACTTATGACAAAACGTCCTTTGGACTTTGTCCAAAGAACAAATACAACGTAAAAACGTCCTTTGGACTTTGGACTTTTTCCAAAGGACAAAATCCAAAGGACAAAGTCTTCATATTTTTTGTCCTTTGGACTTTTCCCTTTGGATTTTGTCTTTTGTTTTTTGTCCAAAGAACAAATTCTAAGTAGCATTCATATTTCGTCCAAAGGAAAAAGTCCAAAGGACGTTTTGGCTTGTCCAAAAGACGTTTTGGTTTTTTTAAAATTGTGCTATGGACTTTGTCCAAAGGATGTTTTGTCATAAGTATGAACCAGCCTCAATTATAACTAAAACCAAAAAATAACCTCAAAATGGTTTATAACGTTGTGAAGTTACTGAATACGTAATTGATTGAGTTAAATTGGTCCGACACAAATGCCCTAATACCCAATGCGAAACTTAAAAAAAATTGGACGATTTTCACATGAGCACAGATTTAACTGCGGATATTAGAGTAAATATCAAAATGAAATTCAGTTGTGCGGCTAATTTAGCATTTATGTCCAAAAAATCTACTCCGAATATTAACTACAGCAAAATATTTTTGGAGAACCTCACAAATAAAAATAACAACACGAAGGTTCAAAAGTTAGGAAAATTAAGCTAATTAACATGAAAACCGGATATATTTAGAAAAATTTTTTAAGTTTTTAGTTTAATGATCAAATAACAGAATTAAATTTACTAAGCATAGTCTATGCATAGTTTAATTCATTGTTTCTTCATTTCATTTTTCTTTTCTTTTTTCCTCTTTTTTTTCTTTTCTTTTTTTTTCATCAACAACATCAAATCTGCGACTTAATTCCCGCCAATATAAAATACAATTCTAACAAAATATCAATGAACATAGCTATCTGAAATGACTTTAAAGGCTCAAAAAGAGCACCTGTTTAAGTCAGTTTTACAACTTTTCTTGAATGCATCGAAAGAATCGACAGTTACTTGAGATGGGAGTAGACTGTTCCAAGGTGTAATCACCCTATTTGCAAAAGAAAATTTTTTTGCATTAATTCGGCTATCTCCTACAGCCAATTTAAAGGGATGACCACGGGTGGGCTGCAGGTTAAACTTAAAAAAATCATTGGCTTGTAAATTGTTTAAGCTATGTATAATTTTAAAGCAATCATATAAATCAGTTTTGTCTCTTCGGTCCTTTAATCTTTCTAAACCTAGGTAATCCAGTCTTTGTTTATAACCAACAGGTAACAACTTGCATTTATAAAACAACCTTCTAGTGAAATTTTGTTGCACTTTTTTCAAAATGTTTATATCTTTTTGTAAATAAGGATTCCAAACTGCACTAGGGTACTCCAGAATTGGTCTAACATAGGACTTATATGCTCTGAGAAGATTATTTCTAGAGTTTGAATTGAATGTCCTAAAAATTAGTGATGTCACTCTCATTGCTTTTTTGCTGTGATTTCACAGTGTTTAGAGAATTTCATATCATGAGATATATAAACATCCAGGTCACGCACCAATTCTGTAGTTGTAAGTACGTTATTATCAAGCTTATATTTAGAAATTAGCTCTTTGCTATGATTTCCAATATGAAGAACTTCACATTTATGATCTGATAATTGCAATTGCCAGTCTTGTGACCAGCTGTATATTCTATCTAAATCTTTTTGAAGTATTAAGGTTTGAATGTGGTAATCTTTAGATGAAGATTTTGCAAACAACTTTATATCATCTGCAAAGAGTCTAATTCGTGAGTACTTAACACAATCAACAATATCATTAATATAAATAAGAAAAAGAAATGGACTCAAAACAGAACCCTGAGGAACTGAACTTTTTACAGGAAATGGTTTGTATACTGAGTCATTAATTACAACTTTAATTTCCCGCCCAACTAAAAATTCTTTTATCCATTTTAAAAATTTACCAGAGATACCATATTTTTCTAACTGGTATAATAATTTTTGATGTGACACGGTGTCAAAAACCTTGGCAAAATCCAAGTAAATGACATCAATTAGAAGGTTATCTTTTAGTGCCTGCGTCCACTCATTAAAAGTTTCCAACAGCTGTGTTATTGTAGAACTTTTTGCCTTAAAACCATGTTGAAACCTTGACAAAATGAAAAGGAAAAAGACAAGAAGTTCTTCTTTGACAAGAGAACTTCAATTAGTTTACAAGAAAAAGATGTAAGTGAAATTGGACGATAATTTTCTTTTAGGCTTTTGATGCCTTTTTTAAACAGTAAGTTTAATAAAGCTATTTTCCAATCAAGTGGTAATTTTCCAAAATCAAAAGACATCTGAAAGATTATTGCCAGAGGTTCAGCAAAAACTTTACCCAAGCGTTTTAAAAAGTAAGCTGGAAAACAGTCAGGTGTTCGAGACAATTTGTTTGGGAGCTTTTTTAGAGCTTTAAATTCTTTTTTGTGGTAAATACCATGTTGTCCAATTTTCCAATATTTGGTGGATTAAAATTTGGTAAAGTATTATCATCTTCAGTAAAAACGGAAGCAAAATAATTTCCAAAAAGTTCAACTTTTTCAAACTCTTCAGTTACAAAAGTCCCATCGTCTGTTTAATTGGTGGGATAGCTTGTTTTGTTTTAATTTTACTATTAACAAATTTATAAAAATGGTTTAAACCCCCTGAATTTAAAATTTTTGTTTCTTTATTAGTGTTAAAATCTCTAACTTTATTTTTGTATACTTTGCAAATTTTTTTGTACTATGATCTTGATTGTTGATAAATATTACGCTTATGCCAAAGTTTTTCTTTTGATTTTGTAGTTTTCTTACATTGTATTGGATATTGTACCGTTTTCATTTATACAGTGTAATTTTATACAGTTTTCATTGTCGAAGGAGCTATTTACGAATTTTTTTTTTAGCATACGCCATCAACAACGGTTAACCGCGCAGTTTACAGAATATACAAAAATTATTCAAATTTATTCTTTAAAAACTGTATTTTTGTTCCCAATTGAGTATTTTGATAAATAATTGTTAAAATATGGTATTTATTCCTTACTATTAAACCGTTTTTCGTTTTTACTGATAATTGTGGTTTTAATAATGTTAAATAGTCGATTCAATACTGCAAATCATTGAGGTCAGCTCTATTTGCCTGTAGGAAAAAATTTTTTTTGTTAAAAAAGACATTTACAGTAGCTAAGCATAGGCGATTCCAATATTGCTGAGTAATCATCACATAAAATATCATATTGAAGTAAATATTTAATGCAATTGGTGATATTTAAAAATAAAAAACGCAAAAAACTTTTGACGGTGACAACATGTTTTCTATTTTAATTTTTACCCAAAAACAAAAACCCAGCTACGTATGGTTATTGGGAGCAGGCATGGGCATAGCCAGGGGGTCTAGGGGGTCTAGACCCCCCTTTTGGGTCGGAAAAGAGAAAAATTTGGGGTTAGACCCCTCTTTTGGGTCGCCAAGAATAAAAATTTGGGGTCTAGAACGGCCATTTTTTAAAAATTTTCTCGCGCTTCTCTCCGCTCAGCGCTCGATTGATTATATAGTCTCCACTTCCAAATTTGTGTTACTTTGTTTTGTAATCTTAATACCACCACGCTGGACCCCCCTTTAGATTGTTATATAGAGGTGTTAAAAATTTAAAGGTTAGGAGAAGTAATTTTAAAAACATTTTCTCGCACTTTGCATTGCACAGCTGTAATTCAATGCACTCATTTTTATGTTTTTAGGTTTTTACTTTTAGGTTTTTAATGTTTTTGAAATCGAAAATTTTAAGGCATCAAATTGTTTGTAAAAAATTTTTTTCTTTGTTTCATGAATTTATTTTTATTGATTAATAGGAAAATAATGAAGTATGTGACGTAAACAAGGCAATAAACACTCCGCGCGAAGCGCGAAAATTTTTTTTAGCCCTTTTATAACGTTTAGGATTTGGACCCCCCTGAATGCCCCCTTTCGGAAATTTTGTTCAGGGTTGTACCCCCCTTTCCGAAATCCTGGCTACGCCCATGGGAGCAGGAGTAAGGTTTTCACAAAAAAATATCAAAATCGAAGACAAAAAGTTTGACTCCGCACCGCACCTTTAATTGAAAATAAATTTTAAAAACTCTAAAATTGGTACTTTTACAAATGAAAAAAATATAAAACTTAGCGAGGACAAATAATTCTTGTCATTTCTGTCACCGTTGTTTAATCTGAAATGTTAAAGCTTATATTCTATAAGTTTAAAAAGTAAACTAGAATAAAATAAACAATTGCACTACTTACTAAACACCTTTGAAGCTGATTTACATTACCCCGTTTTTGAATATTTTTTAAAGATTTGGTCTTGTAAAAAAATTCAAAGTGTTCAAAAAAAAGTCCAAAGTGTTCCAAACGGTCCAAAACGCAAATTAAAATATTTTAACTTTGTTTTGGCTATCAATGGAAAACTTTGTTTGGTCCAAAGGTAAACTTAGGATATTCCAAAAAAAACTTTTATTGTCTAAAGAATATTTTTTTGATTTTTCAAGGGACCAACTTTGGATTGTCCCAAAGACAACTTTGAATTGTCCAAAGGACACTTTTGGATTGTCCAAAGGGCAACTTTGGATTGTCCAAAAGATAGTTTTGGCTTGTGAAAAATTGTCCTTTAAACTGTGTTGTTTGGACAAAGTATGAATAGTACTTAAAAACTCTCATTTGGATCTTGTCCTTTAGACTTTGTCCTTTGTACACTTTGGACAAAGTATGAGCCAAGCTTCAGAATGTATTCGCATTTCTGATTTTATCGCACGCAGAAAAGTTGGCACAGTGCCGAGACACGATTTCTGCTGCCATTGTGTTAATTAGTCGTTTTTGTGGACGGAAAACAATTCTAAGCTATTATTGGTAGTTTCAGAAGGGTGAAAAACGCAGCTACGAAAGTTTTACCTCACGTCAGAATATTAAGGGCCATCAAAATGACATATAGTATTCGTGATCACGTCATATATGTTTTGTTCTGTAGGAATGGTTTTGGGAAGAGCTATTTTAGCCAATTAGCGCTGGGAAAAAATGATCTCCAATGAATGAGAGATCTTCTTTTTTTTACCTAAGCCCTAATTGGTTCAAAGTGATTATATAACGTTGCAACTCTGTAAAGATTAGTGATGTTCCCACAAGCTCCGAATTCCAGAGCTCCGGAGCTCCGCCTTAGTTTTGTCCTAATTTCATAAATAATTAAAGAGTGATGCTTAAGATTATTTTGTCAAAAATTTTTTTGTAATTTATTTTTTTTTCAAAACTTATCATGGGTGGCGCGGGAGCACCACGGGGCGATTTAGCCCCGTGGCGCCGCGCCAACCATAATTAGAGAACGTGGGTAAATTTTGAAATTCAGAACCTTCTTCTTCTTATTATTATTATTATTATTATTCCAACGCTCCATTCTTAAAAACGATATTCCTCATTCGTTACTGATTAATTAAAAATAAACATGGGCTCATTAGAAAGAAGAAGGAATTACGCAACTTTCTTAGGAAGCACTTTTTTCATTTAGGTCCTTGTTATCGATTTATTGATCAAAATAAAAAATTTGAAAAATAGACAAATAAAAACTCCCAACCGCACAATAACAGCCTTTTGGCAACAATAAGGATTGTACAGAGCAGACAACCAACATCCCTTCATAAAAACCGCACAAAAATAGCAGACGGTTTTTAATTGGTGGCAGAAACGGCACCAGTTTCCAGCGCCATCTGCTTCAACCGCGCGGAAAACGGCAAAAACAACAGAGTACTTTTTTTAATTCTTGCATTACTGATGACAAAATTAATTCAAAGTTTTATTTATAAAAAATAATAATAAGCATCGGTGGCACGGGAACGCCACGCGCCGGTATTCATCGGTGGTGCGGGGTGCCAACTTCAATTTAACCCACGGCACCGCGCCAACTATACTTAGAGAACGTGAGTAAATTTTGTTATTCATGTTGATCATCTTATTATTATTATTTTTACTTTAAAAATTATAATTGCAATCATTGGCGCACGGCATCGCGCCAACTATATTTAGAGAACGTAGGTAAACTTTGTCTGAAGCGCAACTGCACCGCACTAACTATAATTAAACAACGTGGGTTAATTTTGTAATTTAAATTCATCTTCTTCTTCTTCTTATTTTTTATTTTATCTCGCAACGGAATGATAATAAACATATGTCAATGCGCAGCTAAAACTATAGTTTATTAGGCTATTTTTTATTTAATTCAAAAAAAGTGGTAGACTAGCCTTGAAAAATGCTCTAAGAATAGAGCAAGAAAAAGGGGCGATTTTGCCCCGGACGTATGTTTAGACAGAAATAATGTAGACTAGTCTGAGATGGACATTATGTGGACTATAGGAAATTTGCATTTGGTTTGGCCAGCTACTCACTAAATAAAATTTTCTACGATATGATAATGATTTGTTTATACATTGATCTAATCACACAGCACTGTTGCATTTTTTTTAGTTTGATGAAATGTCAATTAAAAAAATCATACTCACAGCAATCTTTGACAAGCGCGAAATCGCCACTTTTTCAAATTTATAGTTGTTTCTTACACATACAAATATAACCTTCTAATTGAAAAAGTGGCGATTTCGCGCTTGTCAAAGATTTCTGTGAGTATGATTTTTTCAATTGACATTTCATCAAACTAAAAAAAAATGCAACAGTGCTGTGTGATTAGATCAATGTATAAACAAATCATTATCATATCGTAGAAAATTTTATTTAGTGAGTAGCTGGCCAAACCAAATGCAAATTTCCTATAGTCCACATAATGTCCATCTCAGACTAGTCTACATCTTTTCTGTCTAAACATACGTCCGGGGAAAAATCGCCCCTTTTTCTTGCTCTATTCTTAGAGCATTTTTCAAGGCTAGTTTAAAACAATTAAAATAGTGTTAAAAAGGTACATAGAGTGACTTTAAGTAAATACCAAGTTTAAATAAGCTTAAAATCGCTCATTTATAGGGTGGGGCTCCAAAGCTTTCCCCGCTCTAAATGACCGGAGCTTCATAGCATGACATTAGAGAGTAGGAACATCACTAGTGAAGATATCTAACAATGAACAACTTCCGTTTAAATAGAAGGGTTTTGATTTGACCATTAAAATTTTGTTTACAGGCACCTTGCACTGAAACTTATAATATATTATAAGTTTAAGTGCAAGGTGCATGTAAACAAAATTTTATGACCCACATCAATTTCAAACGGGAGAAACAAGGAGTATTGTATCATTGTATATTGTACAAAAAAACTATGACACAACAAATACCAAACCAAATATAAAAGTCAGCATTGGCTACCTACGTAGGCGTAAACTTTCTGCAAAATATTATTAAAATCCGTGTGTTTTTTATATACCTGTGTGCAAATTGCATATTTTAATTTTTAATTAGGATACCGTTTATTAATTAGCAGCGCCCTAAGTGGACTACCCTGGAAAAAAAACTTGAATATCTGAGTACTTCAATTACGTTACGTTTTTTTTAAGTAAATCTCAATTTGAGCAGTAAAAATTAGCTTAGCAATTATCTTATATTTTTCGCTAAAATTGGTCGTAAATGGTATTTTTTAGACCTTTTAGTTGCTATTGGACTCTTAGATGCTTTAATCGTCAGATTATTACTTTGTAAAGAATCTTTTTTAATGTAATTTGACGTGCACTATTTAATTGTCGCTAGGTGCCTTTTGTTTTGCATATGAAATAATAATAAAATAAAGGGTATAAATATAAATAAAATTAAAAATACAAAAATACTACATAACATACACCATACACGTCATTTGAAGCAATATATAATTTGGAAGTTTTTAAACGATCGGATTATCCAACTTTTATAAACTGTAGTATCAGCTTTATAGCTCATTTCGTATTATATATTTTGTAGTAAATCTGATACTAAGAAAACAAGCTTTCAGCAAAAAAATAGGTAAGAATATAATGAGCAGTGTCTCAAATTTCATTTCAAATGGAAAATGCGAACAAAAACTAAAACTCAACACAAAAAGCCAAAAAACTCAAACAAAAAAGATCAAAGTAAAAGAAATAAAATAACACTTGAAACCCTAAAGATTTATGATGTTACGAGAAATCGATTTAATTTCCTTTTAATTTAGCCAATTCGCGTTCGTTTTTCAGCCTTCACATGCATATCCGATTTCATTTTATTAAAAAAACAACTTATTTTTAAATGCCACTGATTTTCAGAAAAAAAAATGTTTTGCAAAAAAACTGATAGTTTAAAAAACAAACAAAAAAAAACATTATTTTTAATCGTTTATAAACAAAATTCACGTTTATGTTAATTCAGAAATTATTTATGTTTTTGTTTTTAAACTAAGATTTTAGGATCTGAAAACATTTTTCAAGCCTCATTGTTGATACGTTTATTATAACGTTGAAACTACTTTCATACATTTAAAAAAAACACGATTGAAATGGTTAAATCTGTTTTATACAACGTCCAGCTACAGTGTATATGGTGTTATAACCAAGGTTCCAAGTATTTCTATAGTTTACAATAGGGCACGATTTATACGAACTTTGTTTGAAGTAAAAATATATCCGTGGTTGACACGTTTATTGGCATGAAAAGAGCATCTCAAGGACAACAGAATTTTTTTAATTGAATTAAAAGCTTATTGTGACTATAGAAAACCCTAAACATAGGTTTAGTTAGGTCATAATTTAAAAAGGATTTGGACTGTTGACCATGCCAAATTCAAAATTCCCAAAATCTCAATACTAATGAGATTTTTTTCTGGTTTGAAAATTTATCCAGCGGAATTTTAAAATTAAATTCCTTTTTGACTAAATTATTGTAATACTTTTCGAGATGTAATACATTTACTTAAATCATTCAAAATAAAAATTAAATTAGGATTCTTAATGGTTTTTGTTTTTGTTTTTCTCAAAATCCATGAGCTAACTTTTTTTCCAATGTATATTATCTTTTGACAATTTTTTCGACACCTATATATACTAATTTTGGTTTTTTTTTAAGCAAATAAACTTAAAAATTGATGGTTTTTGGATAAAATTGGTCGTTTTTTGGTGAAAAATGTGATAATTACTACTTATAATTTTTTTAATTAAAGCCAGTTTGAGAATTGAAAAACACCACTCGAGTAGATTAATATGCAACTTTCGACGCATTTTCAGATTCTCTAAAAAATGACACTTTAAAAAAATTAAAAAAAGTAAAAAAAACAGCAATAGTATTAAAAAATTTGATTATGGCTTTTCACTAAATTTTTGTAATCTCTATATATATTAATATTTCAGTTAAAAAGAATTTTAATTTTCAGATTTCGTTGTGTAATTTTTCAAATAAGAATAAATTTCTGTTCATCCCGCAATACAATGCAAATCAAAAGATTTTTGATTTTCAATAGGATTGACCAACAGTCGAATCACCCTGTATTTAACTCACTATAAACCTTTCTTCTAAAGCTATAAAGCTCAATTTAAAGAAAGAATGTATTTTTTCCGGTAAAAAGAGTATAAACTTTCGATTTAGATTCGAAAAAAAATTGCGGCTTCTCCAGCCATATTGACAATGCTTTAATTAATTGTGGACATAGTATTACGATGTTTAAAATGTCTTTTTGTCTATGATCCATATAACTGTTTGTTTGTTTCTCTGAAATAAACTGTCAGCAGCTATTCTATTTCATATCATTTTATAACATTTAAAATTGCAGATTTTAAAATATGACTTTAACTATAATATTTTGTAAAACACTGTAACAACTTCTGTTACGATGATGTTTTAAAAATATGACGCCGTTCTGATGTAAAGATCTCGAGCAATGATGTAACGCAGCACGTCAGTCAATGAAGTACTGAGGCTGATGATTACAGGTTTAAAGGCTGGTTCATACTTATGACAAAACGTCCTTTGGACAAAATCCAAAGGACAATTTTTCAAAAGCCAAAACGTCCTTTGGACAAGCCAAAACGTCCTTTGGACTTTTTTCTTTGGACGAAGTATGAATGCTACTTAAAATTTCTCCTTTGGACCAAGGCTTGTACTCACCATCACCAACATTTACCGTCCGGATTTTCGAAAACCTAAAAAATAAAATTCAATAAATCTCGAATAAATCAAAAACGAACGTGTTTTGTTAAATAAAAATACGAAAACTAATAGAGCGAAAATAGCTTTATATAAATTCCTCAAAAAATTAGATGTATTCGATAGTTTAAAATGACAAGAGCATCTTAACTTTGCCGTATTTTGGTGCAAAAATAACCAAACACCAAACTCAAATAGTACTTTGATCGCGGTTTAAAGGGGAAAATTAAAATTTTTATCCTTGAAATGACTACTAAACAAGTTTTAACTAATTTTTTTAATGTATTTCGCAAACCGAGTGGATTTTGGTGACGCGTTTAGCACATTTTGTACTGAATACAAAAATTTGGTCTTTGGTCTTCGGTTATTTTTGCACCAAACTACGGTGAAGTTGATATGCTCTTGTCAATTTACACCATTAAATACATTTAAATTTTTGTGCAATTTATACAAAGCTTTTTTCGCTCTATTAGTTTTAAAATTTTCTTTTTACAAAATACATTGGTTTTGAATTTATTCGAGATTTATTGAATTTTATTTTTTGCGTTTTCGAAAATCCGGACGGAAAATGTTGGTGAGTACCAGCCCAAGTCCAAAGGACAAAAATCAAAGGGAAAAGTCCAAAGGACAAAAAGTATGAACACGTTGTCCTTTGGACTTTGTCCTTTAGACAAAATCCAAAGGACGTTTTGACGCTGTGTTTGTTCTTTGGACAAAGTCCAAAGGACTTTTGTCGTTTGGATTTTGTCCAAAAGACCTTTTTTCATAAGTATGAACAAGCCTTATGTCCTGTATTGCTCATTTTTTATCCAAAAAGCTAAAAATAGCTAATTGTTTCGTAATCTTCCTTTTAAAAAATCGATTTATTCGGCCTCCTATTTCTGGACGTCACAGTACATTAAAAAAATACTCATAATTACTATCATTGTGCACTTTAAAACAAAGAATTTTATACTATACTACTACTATAACCCTATATACGTAAAGTTTTAAATCGTCACGTCAGACCGCACCATAAAAATAATGAATTTGGATCTTTGAAGCTAAATGAATTTAAACCAAATAATTCAGCAATTTTGAAAACCCGTATTTAGATCGATGGCATCTTCGGTAGATTTGCCAAAATATATTAAGAGTCAACGTATGTCAAACCAAATATATTCAAAAATTCATAAATGTAAAAGTTTATGGTGCCAATGTACCATGGGTAGGCGTTTTAACTTCCAAGGGCAGCGTTATACTGAGCAAATGATATCGAAATTTTTGATGACATTTTTTTGACGATATTTTTGATGAGCAAATAATATCGCAGTTTAACGTTCCCCAGATATTTCCTGCACGTTTAAAAAAAAGTGTTATAGTTTCAAATCAATAAACCATAAGTCAATAATCAATAATCCATAGACATGTCTACGTGTCTGGTTCGACCGGCATCAATGGCAATCGAAACAGATCAGCGTATCTGAGCAAAAGGCGGAAAAAATAACACTGACCGCCTTCTTTTTGAAGGCGACGCGAAATGTCCCACGCAGCATTGGCGATTTCTTTTCAAAGTCATCAATTATTTTGGGTAAATTTGTGTATAAATATTAATGCAATTAAAAAAATATTTGAAATATATGAAACATTTTTTACGTAAATCGCAATGGATTTGCGTAGCATATTTGAATATTAATCATATGTTTAAGTAAAGCTGGTAAAGTATTTTTTGCAAAAAAATTTTTTTCTGAGAAAAATTATATCAAATAAATTCTAAAAAAACACTACAAACCCTAACTTTGGAAAAAAATAAGAGCTTCTCCGTCAAGAAAAACAACCCGATTTTTTATTTTTTTAAAACTATATTTTTTGCTTAAAAAACATTAACTTCACTAAAAGCTGATGATTTGTAAACCTTCTTATACGGAATATGTACAAAAAGTAGATCGATCACCAAGATACTTATATGTTTCCTGTGCCCATTTTGAAAGTTCTCAAATTTTTCTATTACCTAATTTAGTTTTGCACATAAACAGTGGATAATATAATGCATTTGTTTTTTAAAGAATAATTAGTTAAATTAAACATAACTAAATTTCTTCACGAACGAAAATGAACTGAATTGTTGCACGCCAGTGATTTGAAATTATTCAGCACAAAAAAGGCTTAATTATAAAATAAATTATATAATAAAGAACAAAGTGGACGCTTAAGGACAAAAAGAAAAACCCAAAAAACGCTGTTATTTTCTTGCTAAGGATAGGCACCAATACATTATTTTAATACATTCCTTTGCAAAGAAAAATGAACCGAGCTGAGTGTTTTTTTCTATTTTAGTTGCTTTTTGCGATTTCTTATATTAGTAATGTTTTCGGGAACGTTGGGCTCCTGAGCTTCGTTTTTCAAAGTTCCGGAACAACCCTTGGAGCTACGCCTTATTTCTGTACTATTTTTATAAATAATTAAAGAGTACTGTTAAAAATTATTTTGTCAGAAAATTTTTGAAAATAAATTTTTTTCCAAAACTTACTAAAACCAATAAAAATAGACTTGAAACTGCAAATAGAATAAATCAAAACGTATTTAAATTAAAACAAGGTTTAAATCGTCCATGAACAAGGCGGAGCTCAAGAGCTCTGGACTTTGGAGTAAGCTTCGCTTTAAATGGTGCGGTGAGAGCTCCGAAGCATGATACTGGAAGGTAGGAATATCCTTACTTCCAGACCTGTGCACTGCCCCCCCCCGGGGTTAAAACGGGGGGCAATTCCAAAATGGGGGGGCACGGGGGGCAACTTTTTTGAAACGGGGGGGACAATAAAACGGGGGGGGCAAGCGGGGGGAAAGAAAAGAAAAGAGAAAAAAAGGAGAAAAAAGAGAAAAAGAAGGGAAAAGGGCAAAAAGAGACAAAAAAAGCGGAAATAAGGTAAAACTAGGTCTAAAATGGCTTAAAATACATTGAAATAGGCTAAAAACTGCAAAAAATTTGCGATGATGGCGTCATCATAGGTCAAAAATGGCGTCATATTTTTAGGGTACTTTTTCATTTTTTGGCGGGGGGGGGGCAATAAAACGGGGGGAAATCCTCCAATAAAACGGGGGGGGGGCATTTTCAGACCGTGCACAGCTCTGTTACTTCTATAATGCTATTTCAAGATTTAAAGATAAAAATGGGTTAAGCCTTAAAATGCAGTAAGTTATTGGGTTTGGACCAGACCAGGTCGATCTAAGAGAAATTTAAACACTTATAAGCTTTAATACTATGTAATGAATATAACATTATAAGATATAGATATAGTTATAAGTATTCACCGCAATCTTAATAATGGTTTTAGTCTTAAAAAAACAAACTAAAGCGCGCTATGTATGTCTTAAGTCGAAATTTAAAACCATCACGATATAGTTATAAAGATTGTTTTGCTCATTTCTTCATGTCTACCGGTGTCTTACTACGATTGGTTTTGGGGATTGTTAAATTGAATAATATCATAACGGTTTTTGACATTAGTAGGAATATTTTTTTTTAGCTGACACAAGATATTAATGTGCGGCGATCGCAACCTTTGAAACAATGAACAAGATTAAAATTCACCATTATTCCTTTAGACAGATCTGACTTATTCAGCATTTATGTGTCAATTCGTATTTAGAATTCATTCTAAGATGTTATTATTGATTTAAGCCAAAACAATTTTTAAAATATATGAAGTTATTTTTCGAAATTATTTCGCGAAAAAATGTTTATTTTAAAATCTATCGCTTTTATAATATTTATCCATTTTTTGTATTCTTTTTATACTTATTTAATAATATGCTAAGTGTTTTGTTTATTAATATTTATTATTTTTCGTTTTTTCTAAAGGGTATATAATGTAAAATTTAATATAGGATTTACTAAAACATAGTTTAAGAAAACTTTTATATACCGGTTAAAAAAAAGTTTATATTAACTTCAAAAAAGTTTATATTAAGGGTATATGGTTGTATGCTAAATTAAGCTTTACTACCCTTGCAGTAAAATTAATAAGCAAATAGTAAGGACAAAAATATATAATACTATATAATATAATATATAGTATTATATATTATTGGTAAGTATCTCCATTAATTTTTGCAGAATCAAAAACTCTTGAATTTATATATGATGTCAAGAATACGTAATTTTGATGATATTAAAAATATATTTAGCTATTCTTCCTACATGTTTTTGTATTTGTAGTACTACGAATATAGAATTACTACGAGCTTTAGTGAATATAATTTGTTTGTTAAACAGTTTGTTAAACCAAACACACAGTTTGTTAAACCAAACAGAGAAACCCAAAAAAAAACGCTGAATATAAAGTAATGACAAAAACAATTGTTGACTTTGAGCTTCTAGAAACGTAGGAATTTGAGACTGAAGCATCTCAAAATCCGTCAAAGATTTCCATGACATCTTTACATAGTGTTTACCAGGTTCCAAGAAATCATCAATCCACATTGAAATTCAAAAGCAAACAAAGCAAATATTTAGATTTTTTTATCACAAACCTTTTTTAAAATTTTTTAGGCTATGAAAAATCAAGTCATACACTCTAACTAAATTAACTTTTTTACTACAATTACTTTTTAATTAATAAAATAAATTATTGTAGACGCATTCCCCTTAACTAAACTCCCCCTCCCAAAAAGATACGAAAAATTATTATGTTAATTTATGTCCTCGGCGTCTCAAAAACAAAATTCAAAAAAGTTGGTCAATAAAAAACAATTAAAATGACTTTTTGGTTTTAAAAATTGCATTTATATTGCACAAGTTTTAGTTTTGTTTACGAACTGAAAATTAATTGCCTAATGTATTTTAAGTTTTTTTTATTTTTTGTGCTGACGCATTATTTGTATTGACTTTTTACACTAAAAAAACAACTAGATATTTGGTTTTTTTGAAAATCATGCCATATTATTAAAAATTTAAAAAATTAATACTGCACCTAATAATTGCCTAATTTTAATATTTTAAAATTAAACAAAAAATTAGTTTAATTTTCATTCGCTTTGTCACCATACCGGGAAAATCGCAAAATACAACTGTTGAGCGTCATTAAAGTTGGCAACCTGCGACTAAAACTATTGCCATCAACATCAAGTAGGTATGCAAATTTTTGCTGCATGCATTCATGCACGCCTTTTTTCACGTGAGACGGGTTGTAGAAACGTTTGAATTCTAAAAAAATTGCAAAAATTTTTACTTCCTACTGTTAGAAAGGTTATTTAATTGCATAAGATAATAGAATAATGTAACACCTAAGTATAGAAACAAGAAAATACAATTAAATGAATGAAAACAAGAAAGCGTCTAAATTTACGATACACAAAGCTTGCAAATCACTATTCAGGGCATTAAAAATAGTGATAACTGAAATAGATGCATTTTTCAAAACAAAAAACACGTTAAATTCGCACGTCACTACGACAAATCTTGTCATTGTGACTGCTTTAAAATAAATAAAGCAGAATTAATATAAAAATATTTGTTTCTGACGCCAGTCTGTAAGAATGTTAACTACGTAGTAGACAGCATTTTTAATACTAACTAAATAACGCTAGAATCAGAGTAAACAAAACTCATATCAATTGTATAACCAGATAAAATATATTTTTTGAAACAGCTGTTTATTAATTATTCTTCCGAATGAATCAAAATTTTAACAATAAGTTTTTGGTACTTTTTAGAAAGTTTTATTGACTTATTTTCATAAGTGGTATATGAAATAAGCAAACTCTATTTGAACCAAGTAGTATTTATCGTTCATAACTCGTTAAAAATTGGGAATTTATTTTTGGTGTAATCTAATTTTTTTTCAGTCTGACCTGATTTAGCGATTGCTGCTAACTAAAAAGCAAAATGAAACACACCCCCGAATTATTATACTACACTTATAAAATATGTCATTGAAAAAAATATATATATAACATTGTAACTTCGAAATCGCAAAAAATCAACGAAGAAAAATCACTGTCAGTTTATCGCGGTGTCGTGTGAGGTGAAGAAATTGTGAGGGACATAAATACAATAAAACATATTCTAAAAAATTTGTTTTCTGCATCAGGATAAATAAATTCTTTCTTAAGCCTAGTTCACACCAGAGTGGCAGCTGACAAGTGAGGTGCCGCACATACCGTTAAGACCGCAGAAACAATGACAATGCAATGATGTAAACGCGCGCGGAACGCGTCACTTGTCTTTTACTACTCTGGTGTGAATCAGGCCTTACTGTAATCACGCCGCGGTTTCATTTCAACCAATCAGCGTTATCTCTCAAAATTTCGCGATCATGAAGTTTTTTTATTAAAACTAATGCGGTTGGTTTCATTTGTAAACTTACCTTTACGAAAACCTTCGTCCATAATTTGAAATGCTAGATCCGGCTCCGGATACGTTAAATTTCTCAGCGCCTTTAAAACAATTCCTCGTACGCCTTCGACCGGTCCACCGCCTAAAATTAAAATAAAATTATACATATCCTTTACTTTACATATTTTTTGCCAGTTGAAGTGTTTTATTTTTACACACTCTATAAACTGAGATCAAAAAATACAGATTCAACGAGTTTCGCTACCCAGTATTCATTTTGAAAAGTTGAAAGTCGTGGCGCAGTGGGAGAAGGCGCATCTGTAACGTAGTGAATCTTTAGATCGGGTCGCGGCGGAGACAATTCTCGTTTTTGTCTCTCCTTTTAAATACAATAACAAAATATTTTTTTAAAAAAAACTAATAACCTACCTGTGCTGGATCCTCTCCAAAACAACACTTTTTGTTTCGCTTTCCATGGAATCACAACAGGGCATTCCTCTCGCAAAAGGTCTCCATTGAAATCGGTAGCCAATAAATCCGAAGCAAGAAATGTCGAAAATGCTATATAACGTGTGATTGAAAAAAGGAATCAATTGATACAAAAGTCATATTAACACTCTCTGATTTTTGTTGCTAAATAATAACCATCCTTGGTTCAAGTAGCAGCGAAAATCAGAAACAAACAAAAATCTTTATTTGTCATCTCAAGAAAAGGTTGATAGTTATGTGAAGCGCGTTTGGAGTTTTAGTGTTGTCGCAGACGAAGATGCGGGGTTGGAAGCAGTAAAAATGCTCGATATTATGACACAATGAGTCACTATCATCATAACTCAGACTCATAATGGTTATAACATTTATGTATTAAAATATCATTTTGGACGAGTCAAAACGTCTTTTGGATTTTTCTTTTGGGCGAAGTATGAATGCTACTTGAAATTCGTTCTTTCAACAAAATCCAAAGGGCAAAGCCCAAAGGGGAAAATCCAAAAGACAGTAAAGTATGAACACTTTGTCCTTTAAACAAAATCCAAAGGACAAAGTCCAAAAGACGCTTTGGCGCTATGTTTTTTCATTTTGACAAAGTCCAAAGGACTTTTGTCTTTGAACTTTGTTCAAAGGACGTTTTGTCATAAGTAAACCGGCCTTTACATTTAGGAGTATTTTGCGACGATTCTAACTCTTTGTGTAATAGTGACGACGTGGTATTTACTTGCATTTAACACTCGATTTCTTACCTTCAAAATTAAAAAGTTTCGGTTAAGAATCAATTTTCGTAAATATCAACCGATTAAAAAAAAAATATGATAATTTCTCAAATATCCATGGTACACATAATGTAAGTTTCTATCGTTTTGTACTCTGCTCAAATGGCAATAAACGTAGTTTATAAGCCGGGTCAGCCCCAAACGTTACCTTAATTTTTGTTCAGTGACAAAAAGATAAAAAACAGTTTCTAAAAACGATTCTATCCGTGTGTAATTAGTAAACTTAGCAACATAACTAAAAAATTTCGTATCAATCCACCTTTATTCCTTAGCAAAATATATAATCGTTCAATTGTTTTGAAAGTGGACAATTTAACCAAAAATACTTCTATAACTTTGATGTTCTCTTATGTTTCAACATTTCTTCACCTCCGTGACAGTTCGGAATAATTCCAGGGGTAAAAATTGGCAATGGAGTTTTAAACTGAGACTTCATAGGAGCTGTTTCGGGTGCGGACATATTAATATATTCTCTAAATAATAGCGAATATTGTAGCGAATTTATTATGTTATAAGAATTTTCAAACATAATAGGGCTGTGTACATTTTAGTAGCACATAATAACTATTAGCGATAATCGTTTTTAGCGAGACAATGTGTGGAAATAATGTTGTGTGGATGCGCGTTTTGTTTTAAGCGAAAACTTATAAAAGTTGGTTCACTTCGAAGTGACAAGTGACCAATCACAAAACTTTTCTCGCATGTTTACAACGTTTATCGTCACTACACATTTGTCGCTGTGATGTAAGCCTGTTGCCACTTGTCACTAGTAACTCCGGAGTGAACAAGGGTTATCTGTTAAATTATTTGCATTAGGAATTTTGGATTCAATTATAGCTGGATGGAAAACCGATGGTCATTTAACCTATTCTAATCGATGGCGATCTTTATTTCAAAATATAAAAACATAGATTTGCGGTTTTCTATATTCCATTATTATACTCCGGAGCTTTAGCCATTTAAAACAAAAATGCTCTTGGAATTCCGCCCTGTAATTAAGTAATTATAAGCTTATTTTAACTGTAAAATATGTTTAAACTTTTTCGATTTGCATTTTTAGGTTATTTTTATTATATTTTCGAAATTTAAAAAAAAACATTACTTTAAAAAAATTTTGAACACGATAGTCAAAACCCTAAACGGAAATTGTTCAGTTTTAATATTCTTTACAGAGTTATAACGTTATAGAATCACTTTTAGCCAATTAGTGCTTATGAAAAAAGGAGAACTTTCATCGATTGAAGATTTCCCAATCACTTATTGGCCAAAAGTAACTCTATTAGCTCCTCCCACAACCATTCCCACAGAGCAAAACATATAGACGTGATCACGAATACTATATGACATTTTGAAAGTCTCAAAATCCTGACGTGAAAAACAAACTATAATATTATTTTTTAATTATTTGTAAAATTATTAATAAATACAATAGAGCTTTGGGGCTTCAGAACTAAGGGGTTGTTACAATAAACGGTGCTCAGAAGCTCCGATAAGCGGAACTCCACCCGGGAAACATCACCAACATAATACAGTAAATTATACCTGTAGAACCAATCAATCCCCTCACTGTTGCATTGGACCTCTGGAAAGGTTTTCTCTTTTTTATTGTATGTTAAGGCCGAAACCGGAGTGTCCTTCGATTTTAAAATTTTAGAAACCCTTTTTTCTTTGTCCTTCAAAAAATGTATAACTTTCCTAGTAAAATAAAATTTTGGGTCCGTGGTCTCACGGCGAAATCAAAATTTTTAATGAAACAAATATTTTTTACTCGATTTTCTTAGAAACTGGAGAATTAAAAAGTAGTAAACAAAGCTAAGACATTTCGTAACTGTGGCCATTATTTTAAACTATTTTATGTAGCCTAGGTTTTTTTAGATAGAAAATATTTGATTAATCAGTAAGAGTAAAACAAATTTATAATATTTTGATATAGTATATAGCTGAAGCTGAAGATCTCAAGATTTATGTAAAGAAAATTGTCTTTCCAAAGGTATTATTACAGTATTAAAAAAATATTAAAAATTAATTTTTAAGGCATTTTTCGCTGTAAGAATTATCATGGCAGATGTTCTTTGAAAATCGATCAGTGTTTTTTCCGAATTCATTTGTTTGGACTTTCTGTTTACTTATTATCCCAAGAGATCCCTAAGGCCATAATGCCCCCAAAAAAGCCACCAAGGTCGCAAGCTTTATTTACTACGTATTAACTTGTCAATGTGCAATGTGTCCATTCTATTGCTTATCTTTTTCTGTGTCTTATAAACAAAGTATAAATACAATACAATACTATTGTTGTTTTGATTATTTTTTGCAAAAAACATTATTCGAGGGTTCCTAAAACTTCGAACCGTTAAATTGATGATGACCGTCATATTGGCAAAATGTTTGAAAAAATGCCGAATTTGGTTGAGTCCTTGTCCAATGAAATATTTACATAGAGCACACTCGCAAAGTTTACCCAAGCATTTGTATCAAAAATAAATAAAATAACGATATTTTATGGATAATATTAAATGTTAAAAAATTTTATTCATTTTTGAATTTTGA
Source organism: Microlaimidae sp. YZB2_3 (assembly GCA_030248175.1). Lineage (NCBI taxonomy): Eukaryota > Metazoa > Nematoda > Chromadorea > Desmodorida > Microlaimidae > Microlaimidae sp. YZB2_3. The sequence continues at coordinate 56,420 of JASAMX010005503.1, forward strand.
TTAAAAACTACCGAAAAAAACACAATGTAGTCACAATTCATTTTACCAAAACTAATAAAAAGCTTTAGCTTTACGCCTAAAAAAATTAGGGATCGACGTGTTGTCTTCCGTTCTTGTGTACTATAATGGCGTAGTAGCGAATTAAAAAATGTTTTTAAAAACCATATGAGGGTAAAATCGGCTTTGTAATTTAGACCCCAAAATTCGATTTATAAGGTTTATGCTTATAGCTGTTAAAAGTTTCCAGCGATTTTTTCAAAAAAATCTTAGCACATTTCTGGTTATATTTGTGTGAAAACAAAACTAACAACGACAAAATTAAATCTATTAAAATTGTTTAATTTATTTATTTTTACTCCGACAGTTTTCCATCCGTAACAGTAATTCTAAGATATTTTGCCCATGTGGAATCCTTATGAAAGTAAACGTTGCTTAAAGCGAGAAATTTTTCGTAAAAATTCGGTTCACTTTTCAGATATTCTTGATAAAAGTCGAATTGCTTGTCCATAGTTCTAAAAACCAATTTATAGGCATTATCAAATCTTTATTTTCACTTTGATTATTAAAATTTTTCGAGGAGTCAGAATTTGCATATTCACAAGCAAAAGTCTCGGTATCAAAACTAATTTTCCCTAGGCCACCGTTCTTTAAAGCCCAGAGCAACACGTAATGTTTTCAAATTTCCGTTTCCGTTTAAGACGCGTTTTTTTTGCCTTTAAATCTCTGTTCCCGCAGCGTTTTTTCTATCCCAAAAAGACTTTCGGCAAAATTAGCTTTGGAAAATGACATTCTGGTAAAATGACCTTCGGGTAATTTGACATTCGGACTATCAATTAAGCTCAATTTTTAGGTTTCGCTTAGGTATAGGAGAAAAAACCATAGATCAATTAGTCCGAATGTCAAAATACCTGAAGCGAATGTCATTTTATTTGGAAGGTCATTTGTAAGAAAGTCAAATGTTGAGGAGGTTTTTACGCGCGTCAAATTAGGCGCAGCCCGAAAAATCAGTAACAGTTGTTGTAATATGCAAATTAATTAATCAATAAAACAGAACAAACTAACTTGCTAAGTTTTATAATAATAATGTGCAGGCAGAGTGGTGTAGTACGTATGTTACGAGTATGTTACGCCTTATCGTTATTTTAGTTACAAAAGGCCTTTAGTTACAAAAAACCTAGTTATACATATAGTACCAGCAAAAATATATTACATATATATTTTTGGTATCAGTACTACTAATGGGTAAAACTTGCATACCTGTAACCGTCCACGAAACAGTTGTGCGACTTTGCATATGAATTAAAACGGTCTTGCCACGAAATGTTTAACTTTTCTGCTGTCGAATCGTCAATAATAATTTTTGTTGCTATACTTCGCAGAAAATAAAAAAATATAAGTCCAGTAAGAAAAAGAGTAATTATAGAAATATTTTTGCTATTGATAATTTTTTTAAAAACATATTGAATAAAACTGTTTTTGGCAGTTTTAGTACATGCATTCATTGAAAAAAAAAGAAAACTATGTCCACAATATTAAAAAATATATTAGTACAAACTTTAATCTTTCACAAGAATCTTCAGAAAATAACAGCATACCAGGATATCTGTAACACAGATACTGCGGTAAAATATTGTAACACAACTCACATACTAAACACTGTAATATTTAGATAATATCGCAATCTTAATACGTTAGTTTCCTCATTCAATGCGTCAGTAATATTCGAACTTTTTTTTGGATAGTTAAACCATTAAAGCGGCTCCTTTTTAATATTTTGGCTTAAAAATATTTACTGAAGATGAAATGACAGAATTGTTAAGCAGGTCTATATTTTTGATCATTAAGGCTGGTTCACAAGTGACAAAGTGACAAGTGACAAGTGACATAGCGTTTTGCACGCGTTTACACCATTATATCGTTACTTGTTGGTGTCGCTTCGGTGTAAATTTGTTGTCATTTATTACTCAGTGTGAACTCGACCTTTAAAAGGGAATGGGAAAAAAAGCACCCTAGTTAAAATGCACCCGCGAAAAAAGGGCCCGACTACTGTAAAAACGCTGAGAAACTATTAAAAATAGGCACCCGCCTATGAAAAAAGGGCCCCATGGCGGGAAAAGTCAAAAGGAAAGAACGCACCCTAGAAAAATGCACCAACAAAAAAAGGGCCCCACTAGTGTAAACACGCTGAAAAACTGTGAAAAAACGCACCCGCCTATGAAAAAAGGGCCCCACTGTCGGAAACTGTTTTTTTATTACGTAAACAGAGCGTTATCAACACACTGGGTGCTAGTGTTTTAAAAAAACAGTACCTATCGCGCAAAAACTTTTCGACTTTTCGCAAAAAAAATTTATTATCGACATAAATCTATGTTTTTTTGTTTTTTTTTAACATTAGGTATATGTAACGAATGCGTTTTTTTGTTTTTATTTAAGTTTTTTAAACGTGAAAATCAAAAAATAAGCCAAACACTGATGTTTATTTAGCAAGAGACAATACAAAGAATTTGAAACAAATCAGAAAGATAAATTAAGAAAAAACAATAGGCACCTTGCACTGGAACTCGGTTTATACATGAAGTATGCAATAAACATAGGGAGTCTGCATAATGGATAATTACCGTATCTCCTACTTATCTTTCGAAAGATAAGTAGAGGATACGGTAATTATCCATTATGGTGATTCCCTATGTTTATTGCATACTTCATGTAAAAACCAAATTCCAGTGCAAG
>JASAMX010005505.1:0-17569 GCA_030248175.1 Microlaimidae sp. YZB2_3
GCAATGAACAAAAAAAGATGGCGGCGTATTTTTTAGGATTTTAAATTTGGTGAACTTTAGTCTGCCATTTTTGGGAAAACTCTCTGCCAGTTTGGCAGAATCAATGGTGGCTGAATATAGTCTGCCATTTTTAGGCGATAAAAATTTAAGAGAGTAGGAACATCACTATTGCAAACAAAAAACTATTGTTAAAATAAAATTATGGTTTACTTAAAGGTACAGTATACTAATTCATGGTATATTTTATTTTGCGTTTAAATTAATATTAATTGCTGTATTAGGTCACACTGCGAAAAAAAATTTATAACACCAAAAATTAATTCCCAACGGTTAACGAGTTATTAACAAGAATACTACTTGGTTATTTCCAATGTTGTTTTTTATACACCATTTTGCAAAAGAACACGTTTTTATTGGATGGATATTAATAAAACTTAATAGAAATCATTTTGGAGTACCAAAAAGCTTGGGTTTGAAATTTGGTTCAATTCAAAAAAATATTAAATGAGTATTCTCATTTTCAAAAAAAAATTAATTTGAGTTATATAGTTCGTGTGTTTTTTGGTGTGTTTTTGTTTGCTGTTATTCTGGTGTTATTCGTTAGCTAGTCAAAATTTTACTTTAAAAAAAGTGAGCTGCCTAAAAAAAGACATTTCACTTTATTAAGTTTTACATTTTGCAATTACAAAAATGTTAAAAGACACCAAACACCAAACATTATTTTTGGAATATAATATTTTTAAAATGGCATTATTGATCTAATATTTTTCGTAATATTGAACCAAATTTAAAATTTAAGCTTTTTGGTACTTTAGCATGAAGTCTATAAAGGTTTTTTCAATATTCGTTTAGTCGTTTAGTAGAAATGTTTTGTTTTAAAAAATGGTGTACAAAAACACATTGAAAATGACCAAGCGGTATTCTTGTTAATAACTTCTTAACCGTTGAGAATTGAATTAATTTTTGGTGTAAGACAATTTTTTTCTCAGTGTGATCTGATACGTTGATTTATATTAATTGAACAGCAATAAAAATACACCATTAATTAGTATACTGCACCTTTAACTCATTGTGTCATTTTGGTCTAAACCTGTGTAAATTTAGGAAATGGCTAACAAGAGTCTAAAACCAATCTTTATAAGAATAAATTTGTATAAAACAATAGTATAACAAATGTGTAGGCGAAATATTTTAGGCATTTTGCCATGAAATGTTTTTAATTCTATTACAATTTTAGCTTGAATATAATTTTATTCTCACGTAAAATCCAGGTTTTTATATTAAATTTGCAGGATGTATCAAATCCTTTCTTACGGGTCTTCCAATATTTCTTCAAATCAAAATTTAGGCAAATACACAAATTTTTTAATTGTACATAACCTTTGGAATGTTGCCTGCAGCCTGCATAAATAGAAAAAATTCCAGTTATAAATAAAACATTTTTGACAAAAAATTTATATAAAAAAACTAGCGGAACTAATTTCTCGTACCAAAACAATATATATACAGTATTAAAAACCACACGAGAATCACCAGTGTTTTTTTAACATTGTTGTTTACATTCTGCGACTACATCATTTTCATACTAACGCTTTTCCGCGCAGCGAACGTCGGTTAACGAGTATGGATATATGTATCCTTTTTCTCGTAACCTCTCCCTCGCTCCCAACCTGTGAACTGTCAATTTAAGAGCGTTTCTTCGAAATGGATTTTGCGAACAGACCGCTACCTGGTTCCTCCAGGGAAAATATTCGCCAGCCTATCCATAGCACTTACCAAATAAGCCATTTCCGTTCCGTTTAAGTTTCTATAGGAATCTTTAAAAAAATTTTTACGTTACGGTCTTCTTAATCATCGGGTATCTCAAGTTGTTTTGAGCATTGAAACAGTAAGCAAAGAGATTAAAAAGTTTCCAAGTTTTTCCTGGGACGTTAAACGAATTAAATTAAGCTGACCCCGTAAAATTGTATGAGGACATGAGTAGAAAACTAAAAATTGGGCGGTTATGGTAACGCTTTTTTTAGGATTTAAACGCAGCTTTATTTTAAATCTCAACTTTTCACAAAATCAATCAAATTTAGCCGTAAAAAATTGCGAGTTTTGTTTCACATTAATAATTTATTATTTGTAGTAAAATCAAGTATTTAATCATTAACATTAAACTGTTTTTGCTAAAATGTTTGAATTTTTTTACAAATCAAAGAGATCAGCTAGGTTTGATTTCTATCTATAAGTACCATAAATTTATATCGACACAGGTATATAGAAAAAAAGGATCTTTTGTTGAAGTTTGATATTTATTTAGGAAAAATGTTTGTATAGCAAGCTTATTTAGTAAGCAGTAGCAGGCCTACCATAAGATTTATCTCCAGCGGTGGTTTGCAGTTTAGGTGTAGAACACAGAAGCTGTCCGTTAAAAAAAGAAGTGTTGTTTAATTTAGTGATCTGGGTTTTATCGATGTTAGAAATAAAAATGCTAGAACATTCGTCTATCTATATCTCGAACGAATATGCCCGAAAGTAAGTACCGGTTAAACCATACATGTGCACGGGGGGGGGGTTGGGGGGGTTAACCACCCAAATTCTGAGAAGGGGGGTTTAACCCCCCCACTCAGAAGGGGGGGGGGAGAAAAGGTAAACCCTCAATTTTGGAAAAATGAAGAAAAAAAATGTCTTTAAAATGACTTCTAACTGCCTCCAAACTTAAGTTAATAGGTCAAAATGAATGTTTTAAGGAATAAAAATCTCAAAAATGCTATAAATAGGGCTTTTTGACTAAAAATTAGCGTTTTTTACCTATTGTTCCTTAAAAATCGAAAAATGCACTCCAGAAAAAAAAAACGATATGGGTATTTTGCGTTTCTCGGATTTTAACTCCCCCCCCTAATTTGGGATTTAACCTCCCACTCCGGACCAACTTGCCCATGTATGGGTTAAACGACAATTAATTTAGTTTGTAGCTATGATTCCGCATTAATATACAAAATAACACTGTTTTAAAAATTCATTTTTTTTAACAAAAACGAAATTTTTCTCCGAAACCTATTTTTTTTTACTTGTCTTCTGGTCACCCCATCTCTAAAAAAAGAAATACATGGAAAAAATATGCCAGAGCAGGTTTTTTTTAGGATCAATAAAAATCTCTGCTTTTTTGATATAATTTTAGATAAACGTCAAAAACTATAAAAAAGCCTATTTTTGGTAGTTTTTTTAATATTTATTTTCTCTCAAAAAATTCTTGCGCTTCCGTCCAAAGTGACTAGAATTTTAAAAGCTTCTTTCATCATGAGCATTCTATTAACGTATTTTTTATAGTATTTTGAAAATTTTATTGATATGAAATTACTGTGATACTTATTGAGATATTTTGATTTCTGCAATTGTCGTGATGTCGGTTTAAATTCCTTCTATAACTCCATAATTATTTCTCGGTTTTTAACGAAGAGTGCTTTGTATAATCACATGTGCATAAATTTTCGATTTAGCAAAAAAAATTAAGCCTTGTCTAACCTTCTATTCTACTCCCGCTCGTAAAACTTACAGTCTATATTTTAAATACCAAATGTATGTGTAGAATATTTTTTAAATTGTAACCGTGTGTTATAATGTTTCAATTCTAATAAAAAATTATAGCGATAACCGCTTAATGCAATTTTATTTTTACCAAAACAAAATGTTATTTATAGATTTTGAAGTTGCATTTCTGCTTTAAGTTTAAATGCAATAAAATTCAAAATAAAATGCATGAGTGGGTGACCCCTATGATTTTCAATATTTAATCGAGTAATTAAAAAACATTATAAAAATTTGAACAAAAAAAAAATTAAAAAAAACGCACGTTAGATGTAGGGTAACTGACTTAATTTCGGCCACGCCTTAATTTCGGCCACGCCTTAATTTCGGCCACCAATTTAGGGTGTTATAAAATTGGCTTGTTTTTGAAACACAAAAAAACTAGCACAAAAGTAACTGGATCAATGTTGAATAAAGTGTTTTTGCAAACGTTTTTTTATTTTTGTTATTCTACATTATTAACATTTTCATACAAAAAGTGAATTTTTTGTGATTTTCCTAATTTTTGCTTTGTGTTTAAAATGCATCAAATTTAGAACGAAGCAATATATAACCTTAAAATATCTTCTATTTAAGGCTCAAAGTTGTTAATTTTCATATTTTCATATTTTCTTCAAAATCATTTTGCAATGCGTTTAACTAACTGCGCATCTTAAGATTCCGTTAATTTCGGCCACCTGAAAATTTAGGTGAAAGAACCTGCCGTTTTTTGCTGTTTTTAAATATCATTGTACTACCGTATCTATAAAGAATTTTTTTTGCTCGTTTGACTTTGTTTTGACGTTTTTTAAGCCAAAAATAAAAATTGAACAAAAAATACAAATTATTAAAACTTGTTTTTTTAAGGTTTTGACATAATTATTTAAAGTCTTGCTAATAACTATTACAGTTCGCAAACAGGAAAAATTAAGTTATATGTACCAAGAACAATACCTAAGGGTAAATTTGCAACCTTTAGAAATTTTTATTGTTCGTTTAAGCAATAGTTATGGCCAGTTTTTTGTAGGTGGCCGAAATAAATGGCACGCGCCTTTACTTTGGAAATTTAAAAAAAGTTTAAACCTTCACTAATTTTTAAGTGTAACAGAAATATTCAAATTTTGCACTGGAAAAACAAATATAGCTATTGTTTGATTTTTAGGCCAAATTTTGGCTTGATTGAAAAAGCCAGAAAAAACTTATTCAAAAAAATAAAAAAAGTGGCCGAAATTAAGTCAGTTACCCTACATACGACTTATTTTTGTTCAAAAATAATCACAGTCGCGCGATTTCTAGTATTATATATCTGGGAAAGGTAAGATTTTAAAGTAATTTTCTGGGAGAAGATCTATTTTAAGAATAAATGTTTTGGGGGGTAATCTGTTCTAGTACACAATAAAATAAATTTTCTGAGGAAGAAAAATAGAAGGAAAGATATATTCTGCGATACCGGATTTCGCTATGCATCTGTCACGAAAACTTTTCAAAATTTCAAAAAAAAGTATCAGCAAACAATTGACTTTTTGGTTTAACAAAAAACTATTAAACTTTACGCGGTCAAACGAAAATATTCCATTATATATATAATATTTGATATTAATAACTGCTTAATTTTCGTTAATATTAAACAACAGGCTACTCGTAAGTCTTCTGGTCCGAAACAACGTCGAAAAGTTCCGTAAGCAAAGTCCTTCAATATTTTCTTTTTGGAGTCGTAGCCTTCGCCTTTTTTTGATTTTGGAGTTTGAGAAATTTCAGTAAGCAAATTATTGTAGACAAAAAACTTGAATTTAAATTTTGTTAATTGTGACAAAATTTTAAAATATTCCCAGTTTTTACAACAAAATGATCGACCAATGTTAATTATAATTATAATTGGGTTTTTTGGTGTTTTCCTGATGGGCTACACTAATTGTAAATTTTTGCACGATTTTTTTAACATTAAAAAGAGGCTAACGGTAATTCCCATGGACCATGGACAACATGAACCCAACATGGACCCGCCCATGAGGGGTGAAAGACTCACTTTAACAATACAGATGAATTTAAAGTTATTATCTGCACCTTTTAAACGGCTTAGGCTTAGGCTTAGGTTAGTACTAAGCCTAAGCCTAAGCCTGAAGTTCACTAACAGCTTTATATTGTTTTGTATTGTTAAAAAAAATATTTCACCCCGATGGGCGGACTCCATGTTCGGATTCGTGTTGGAGTACATGGTCAATGGATTTACCGTTAGCTAAAGAACCGTTTTCGAAGGATTATTATAGTTTTAAATAATTTTGTCATAATTCATTAATTTGGTTTTTGTCATGGACTTTACCACGTAAAGCCGTGAGTTATTTACAGGATAATTTTAACTAGTGTTGAAATTAACTAGTGCTAAACTGACTGGTGCTGAGATGAGACGCTTTGTGACGTCATTGACTTTCGAATATTTGATTTTGACGTGATTGCGTCACCGATTCATGTTTTTGCACTTTTTATATGTATTTGATCTAGAAACTTCTCGAATGTCCTTTTTTATGGCGGCGCTAAAGTCGGTAACGTCAAGTCGTCACGTAACTTTCTGGAAGTTTCTGGCCAAGTGATTTACTATGGTTGAATTATATCTGGCTGACGCTGAAAATTAGAATGCAGTAGTGTTGTAAAAAGTTACTTTTACTTTTACTTAAAGTAATAAAAGTAATGGATTTTGGATTACTTTTACTTTTACTTTTACTCGACTTTTGAAAATTCAATTACTTTTACTTTTACTCGACTTTTGAAATTTCAAATACTTTTACTTTTACTCTTACTCGGATTTTCCTCTGCAAATACTTAAATTAATTTAAGTAAAATTTAAAGTAAATTTAAAGGGTAGATTCCCTTAAAGGCTTTTTGTAAAGTGAATGACAAAAAATAATTTTTTAAGCCGCTAACACGCTAAAACCGTTTATTTGGCCAAAAAACTTATTAAAAATGATAATTTATGCATAAAATTAGCAAAATAACTTTACAACAGAGCTCTGGAGCTCCAAAAACCAGTGTTTAGGTCCGTTTCAAAATTACTTTTATTATACTTTTACTCTTACTTTTACTTAAAAAAATAGGTCTTACTTTTACTTTTACTTTACTTAAATAAAATTTTGACCATTACTTTTACTTTTACTTTACTTAAATTAAAAAATCACAAATTACTTTTACTCTTACTTTACTTAAATTAAAATTTTTCAAATTACTTTTACTTTTACTTAAAATAATCCAAAATCAATACTTTTTACAACACTAGAATGCAGACATGAGGGGACCAATTAAAATTGTGCGGTAATGACGTTTTTTTAAAACGAATAAGAACGCAGAATTTTTTTTAATTCCATCTTTTCACAAAATATACATAAATTAACCAACTTTATCCCATAAAAAATTGCATTTAGGTTCTAAATTAAGTAATTTGATAAAAATTAATAAAATACAGTTTTTAATCTTTGTTATTAACCCACTTTAGTAAAAAACTTTGAATATTTTCTTGTTAAATAGTCAATTCAATACTGCAAATATCGCGGTCAGCTAGATTTTATTTGCCTATAGTATACTTAAACCGGCGAAATCATTACTATGAAATTTGTTATTACAGAATTATTATATTTATTATTTGTTACTATATCAATTTTTTGCTTACCTTCGATTACTATTCAGCTGCTTTGTTTATATTATGTACTGGCAGCGCGGTCTATTATACCTACCAACCACATACCTTAACGTGGAATTTAGAAATAACTATACCTGCTGTTCGGTTTCTACCATATTGTTTTTTGCATTTATTAATAAACGGTTATTTTTTTAACTGGTTCTACATTCTACAAAGAACCGAACTACAAATAAAGAAGAAAATTAAACTCTGTTGGCTTACAGGCCTGACAGTTTATTCATTATTTTTGTCGCCAGAAATTAATAACTTCCATTCGTTCCAAAGAATTCTGCTCCAATATCGAGTGTTTTCTCAGCAGAAGTTTTTCACTAGCCCGTCGATGTCTGGAACAGGCTAGTATACTTCGTCCTGAAAAATTTTTTAGTTTTTAAATTTTAGTCTTTTTTTAATTTTTATTTTTTACCAAACATTTGTAAAAAAAACTTTTTAGTGTCAAAGTCAACCGATAAGTGGTTTCCGCCAGTAATTTGTTCATTAACAAAATAATAAACAATAACAAAAATAACAAAAATAAATAACAAAAATAAATAACAAAAATAAATAACAAAAAATAAATCACAAAAATAAATAACAAAAATAAATAGCAAATTACCAGTAATTTGCTTGTTAATAACAAATTTATATTTTAATAACAAATATATATCATATTTTTAAATTTTTAAGTGATTTATTAGTAAAAATCTTTTGCTAACGTTAACTAGGAATAACATAGCTACACAGAAAATTTTTCACGTTATTTTGAAACACGATAGTCAAAACCCTTTCAATGAAACAGAAATTTTTCAGTGTTAATATTCTGTACAGAGTTATAACGGTATAGAATCACTTTTAGCCAATTAGTGCTCATGAAAAAAGGAGATCTTTCATCTATTGGAGATCATTTTTTTTCCAAGCACTAATCGCCTAAAAGTGATTATATTAGCTTCTGCCACAACCATTCCAACAGAGAAAAACATATATGACGTGATCACGAATACTATATGACATTTTAAGGGTCCTTAAAATCCTGACGTGAAATCAATTTTCAAATCTCACACAGAATTTCACTTTACCATCAGTTTGATATTAAGCTCTACAAATAGATTATAACTCTTTAAAGCTCTACAAATATTAAACTCTAAACTTCCAAATATTAGACTCAACTATTTATTTAATCTTACAAACACTAAACTGACCTAAACTTTGCCGTATATTACACTCACCGTATATTATGTACTGCCGATCAGTCATTTCTATAGTTGCTTTATTTCGATAAATGACGCATTTTAAATCCCGGATTAAGCCATTGACAAAAATATATCAAAAGAAATTACAAACACGACAAGAATAGGAATAGAACTGTAAAGTGACATTTATTTTTTATTCTTATTTTACATTTTAGAAATGTTTCATACCCCAGAGCTCCAACAAATTAAAATAGAGAAAACTCCGAAGCTCCAAAGTTCTTGAGCTCAGCCGCTTAAAAAAGTGTGCGAGGGTAAGCTTATTTAGGCTTAAAACATGTTTTAGGTTATTCTATCCTCATTTTTAGGACCATTTTAACTGTTTTCAATAAGTTGTGAAAAAATTCATTTTACAAGAAATTTTGACAAAATACAATCAGTTCTTTATAATATGCTTAGCATTGGTTTATAATATAAATTTGTGTTTAAGTATAGCAAGCTGCATGAAGGATTTCAGACAGTTATTCGTTTAGTCGACAACTGGGTGCACGAAGAACCAAACCATATAATTTTTCATAAAGTTAGCACAAATAAAAGCAGAACTCCGGAGCTCGTGAAAATCACCAATACATTTTAAGATCGTTATTTTTTTAAGGACAATCAATGCCACTTATGATATATATTTTTGGCAATGGCTTAATCCGGGATTTAAAATGCGTCATTTATCGAAATAAAGCAACTATAGAAATGACTGATCGGCAGTACATAATATACGGTGAGTTTAATATACGGCAAAGTTTAGGTCAGTTTAGTGTTTGTAAGATTAAATAAATAGTTGAGTCTAATATTTGGAAGTTTAGAGTTTAATATTTGTAGAGCTTTAAAGAGTTATAATCTATTTGTAGAGCTTAATATCAAACTGATGGTAAAGTGAAATTCTGTGTGAGATTTGAAAATTGATTTCACGTCAGTAGTTTAAGGACCCTTAAAATCCTTAAAATCTTAAAGGTCCCTGAATCGTTCAAACTTTTCTGCTTTAAGCAAAGTATTAGACTTTGGAATAGTGTAAATACAGATTTGTGTGAACTTAACAAAAAACTATTTTATTGTCACATGCGTGATTGTAACTTTTTGCATGAGCTTTTTGGAAATATTTCTTTTTATATGTGATATAACATTTTTACTTCTTTCTATAATATTCCTTAATTATTATGTTTGTATGTATTTATTTTTTCGCAAATCTTGAAATACTTCAGCCAATTTGTTTTAGGGTGCCGATCGCTTATCTTTCCATGGACCTTCTAATCCTAATGGGATAAAAGCGGTTGGTGGGCTGACTTTTTGGTTTAATGTATTTCATATTATTACTACTAGTCTTCTGTTTTGTGGTGCATACAAAATCAGTGCAATGTGTCTATTGCTTATGTGTGTCCCTGCTTAGTCAAAATAAAATACAATACAATACAAATACAAAATGTCATATAGTATTCGTGATCACGTCATATATGTTTTGCTCTGTGGGAATGGTTGTGGTAGTAGCTAATAAAATCACTTTTAGCCAATTAGTGCTTGCAAAAAAATGAATCTCCAATTAATAAAAGATCTCCTTTTTTCATAAGCACTTACTAATTGGCTAAAATTGATTCTATAACGTTGTAGCTTTGTAAAGAATATTAACACTGAAAAATTTCCGTTTCATTGAAAGGGTTTTGACTATCGTGTTTTAAAATAACGTGAAAAATTTTCTGTGTAGCTATGTTATTCCTAGTTAACGTTAGCAAAAGATTTTTACTAATAAATCACTTGAAAATTTAAAAATAATGCAAATTTGTTATTAACCAAGCAAATTACTGGTAATTTTTTGTTATTTTTTTTTAAATATTTTTGTTATTTATTTTTGTTATTATTTATTATTTTGTTAATGAACAAATTATTGGCGGAAACCACTTATTGGTTGACCTTGACACTAAAAAGTTTTTTTTCAAATGTTTGAAAAAATAAAAATTAAAAAAAGACTAACATTTAAAAACTAAAAAAATTTTCAGGACGAAGTATACTAGCCTGTTCCAGACATCGACGGGCTAGTGAAAAACTTCTGCTGAGAAAACACTCGATATTGGAGCAGAATTCTTTGGAACGAATGGAAGTTATTAATTTCTGGCGACAAAAATGATGAATAAACTGTCAGGCCTGTAAGCCGCAGAGTTTAATTTTCTTCTCTATTTGTAGTTCGGTTTTTTGTAGAATGTAGAACCAGTTAAAAAAATAACCGTTTATTAATAAATGCAAAAAACAATATAGTAGAAACCGAACAGCAGGTATAGTTATTTCTAAATTCCACGGTAAGGTATGTGGTCGGTAGGTATAATAGACCGCGCTTCCAGTACATAATACAAACAAAGCAGCTGAATAGTAATCGAAGGTAAGCGAAAAATTGATATAGTAACAAATAATAAATATAATAATTCTGTAATAACAAATTTCATAGTAGTGATTTCGCCGGTTTAAGTACTATAGGCAAATAAAATCTAGCTGACCGCGATATTTGCAGTATTGAATTGACTATTTAACAAGAAAATATTCAAAGTTTTTTACTAAAGCGGGTTAATAACAAAGATTAAAAACTGTATTTTATTAATTATTTATCAAATTACTTAATTTGAAACCTAAATGCAAATTTTTTATGGGATAAAGTTGGTTAATTTATGTATATTTTGTGAAAAGGTGGAATTAAAAAAAATTCTGCGTTCTTATTCGTTTTAAAAAAACGTCATTACCGCACAATTTTAATTGGTCCCCTCATGTCTGCATTCTAGTGTTGTAAAAAGTATTGATTTTGGATTATTTTAAGTAAAAGTAAAAGTAATTTGAAAAATTTTAATTTAAGTAAAGTAAGAGTAAAAGTAATTTGTGATTTTTTAATTTAAGTAAAGTAAAAGTAAAAGTAATGGTCAAAATTTTATTTAAGTAAAGTAAAAGTAAAAGTAAGACCTATTTTTTTAAGTAAAAGTAAGAGTAAAAGTATAATAAAAGTAATTTTGAAACGGACCTAAACACTGGTTTTTGGAGCTCCAGAGCTCTGTTGTAAAGTTATTTTGCTAATTTTATGCATAAATTATCATTTTAATAAGTTTTTTGGCAAAATAAACGGTTTTAGCGTGTTAGCGGCTTAAAAAATTATTTTTTGTCATTCACTTTACAAAAAGCCTTTAAGGGAATCTACCCATTAAAATTACTTAAATTTTACTTAAATTAATTTAAGTATTTGCAGAGGAAAATCCGAGTAAGAGTAAAAGTAAAAGTATTTGAAATTTCAAAAGTCGAGTAAGAGTAAAAGTAATTGAATTTTCAAAAGTCGAGTAAAAGTAAAAGTAAAAGTAATCCAAAATCCATTACTTTTATTACTTTAAGTAAAAGTAAAAGTAACTTTTTACAACACTACAGCATTCTAATTTTCAGCGTCAGCCAGATATAATTCAACCGTAGTAAATCACTTGGCCAGAAACTTCCAGAAAGTTACGTGACGACTTGACGTTACCGGTTTTAGCGCCGCCATAAAATAGCACATTCGAGAAGTTTCTAGATTAAATACATATAAAAAGTGCAAAAACATGAATCGGTGACGCAATCACGTCAAAATCAAATATTCGAAAGTCAATGACGTCACAAAACGTCTCAACTCAGCACCAGTTCAGTTTAGCACTAGTTAGTCTCAACGCTAGTTAGAATTATCCTGTAATCAACTCATGGCTTTACGTGGTAAAGTCCATGACAAAAACCAAATTAATGAATCATGACAAAATTATTTAAAACTATAATAATCCTTCGAAAACGGTTCTTTTTAGGCTAACGGTAATTCCCATGGACCATGGACCAACATGGACCCAACATGGAACCGCCCATCGGGGGTGAAACACTCTCTTTAACAATACAAAACAATATAAAGCTGTTAGTGAACTTCAGGCTTAGGCTTAGGCTTAGTATGAACCTAAGCCTAAGCCTAAGCCGTTTAAAAGTTAAAACTAACAACTTTATATTGATTTGTATTGTTAAAGTGAGTCTTTCACCCCTCATGGGCGGGTCCATGTTGGTCCATGGTCATTCATGGATTTTGCTCTTTTATATTGTGGGGTCCATGTTGGGTCCATGTTGGTCCATGGTCCATGGGAATTACCGTTAGCCTCTTTTTAATGTTAAAAAAAATCGTGCAAAAATTTACAATCTAGTGTAATCTATCAGGAAAACACCAAAAAACCCAATTATAATTATAATTAACATTGGTCGATCATTTTGTTGTAAAAACTGGTAATATTTTTATAAAATTTTGTCACAATTAACAAAATTTAAATTCAAGTTTTTGGCTACAATAATTTGCTTACGAAAATTTCTCAAACTCCTCTACTATGGTTTAGATTTATTTAGGATATCGTGTTTTTTTTTAAATTTTTTTCATCGATTTTAAAGACTGAAATAAAAGAAATTTAACAGGATTTTAATAGTATTTAATTTTAAAAGTACATTATCAGCTCTTCTTTTTTCTTAATTTTAAACGCGCTAATTTAATAACTTCCAGGGTTACGTTCTTTATCGCTACACGGAAAAAACTTGTTTTATTCCGGAAATGAACCTGAAAATCAAAAAAGGCGAAGGCTACGACTCCAAAAAGAAAATATTGAAGGACTTTGCTTACGCAACTTTTCGACGTTGTTTCGGACCAGAAGACTTACGAGTAGTCTGTTGTTTAATATTAACGAAAATTAAGCAGTTATTAGTATCAAATATTATATACATAATGGAAAATTTTGTTTGACCGCGTAAAGTTTAATAGTTTTTTGTTAAACCAAAAAGTCAATTGTTTGCTGATACTTTTTTTTGAAATTTGTCTAATTTTTACATTAATTACTAGTGATGGTCGGAAATGCGGAACCTCCGGAACCGGAATTAAGATTTTCCATTGTTAAATTCAAAAAGTATTTCTTTAGCTTAATTCAAATCGCTTTAGCGGCGAGTCCGGTCCGCCCGGTTTCGCTGATTAGCGGCGGAGCCGAAGCCCCCAGCCACATTATATTAAAGTAGGCTCTAGTTTTGTATTTTTCTTAATAATAGGTACTGACTTTTTCGGCCCTTTTTTTTATTTTTTTAAATTTTTTTCGGCCACAGCCAAACCAAAGAAAATTGTCTAATTTTTATTCAGTGAAAAATTAATTACTAAAATCTGATGAAAACTAAAGGGCGGAAGTTAAGGCGCGTGCCCGGCCACCTACAAAAACCTGGCCATACGCTAAAGTAAAAAAAACAATAAAAATTTCGGAAGTTGCAAGATTTTCCCTTAGGTATTGTTCCCGGCACAAAAATTCAATTTTTACCGTTTGGACTTTAAAATTAGCAGAGTTTAAAAATGTATTTCAAAAGCTTAAAAAACAAGAATAAGTTTCTTTCATGTTAATTTTTGGCTTAAAAAACGTCAAAACAAAGTCAAACGAGCAAAAAAATTCTTTACAGATACAGTAGTACAATGATATTTGAAAACAGTAAAAAACGGCAGGTTCTTTCACCTAAATTTTCAGGTGGCCGAAATTAACGGAATCTTAAAATGCGCAGTTAGTTAAACGCATTGCAAAATTATTTGAAGAAAATATCAAAACATCAAAATTACACTTTGGCCTTAATAGAAGTATTTTAGGTTATATATTGCTTCGTTCTAATTTGTGCATTTAAACACAAAGGCAAAAATTAGAAAATCACAAAAATTCCTTTTTGTATGAAAATGTTGATATGTAGATAGCATGATATAAAAAGTAGTTTTGCTAAATTTTTTCACCATCCAGTCAAAAACACCACCCCAGCGAAAAAGGCGCGAAAAAAGGCGCATTAATAATACATCTAACGTGCGTTTTTTTAATTTTTTTTTGTCCAAATTTGATGTTTTTTAATTACTCGATTAAATATTGAAAATCATAGGGGTCACCCACTCATGCATTTTATTTTGAATTATATTGCATTTAAACTTGAAGCAGAAATGCAACTTCAAAATCTATAAATAACATTTTGTTTTGGTAAAAATAAAATTGCATTAAGCGGTTATCGCTATACTTTTTTATTAGAATTGAAACATTATAACACGCGGTTACAATTTAAAAAATATTCTACACAATACATTTGGTATTTAAAATATAGACTGCAAGTTTTACGAGCGAGAGTTAACTAAAGAATTACGAATAGAAGGTTAGACAAGGCTTAATTTTTTTTGCTAAATCGAAAATTTATACACATGTGATTATACAAAGCACTCTTCGTTAAAAACCGAGAAATAATTATGGAGTTATAGAAGGAATTTTAACCGACATCACAACAATTGCAGAAATCAAAATATCTCAATAAGTATCACAGTAATTTCATATCAATAAAATTTTCAAAATAATATAAAAAATACGTTAATAGAATGCTTATGATGAAAGAAGCTGTTAAAATTATAGTCACTTTTGACGAAAGCGCAAGTACTATTTGAGAGATAATAAATATTAAAAAACTGCCAAAAATAGGCTTTTTATAGTTTTTGACGTTTATCTAAAATTATATCAAAAAGGCGGAGATTTTTATTGATCCTAAAAAAACCTGCTCTGGCATATTTTTTCTATATATTTCTTTTTTTTAGAGATGGGGTGACCAGAAGAAAAGTAAAAAAAATCGGTTTCGGAGAAAAATTTCGTTTTTGTTAAAAAAAAAATGAATTTTTAAAACAGTGTTATTTTGTATATTAATGCGGAATCATAGCTACAAACGAAATTAATTGTCGTTAAACCCATACATGGGCAAGTTGGTCCGGAGTGGGAGGTTAAACCCCAAATTAGGGGGGGTTTAAAATCCGAGAAACGCAAAATACCCATATCGTTTTTTTTCTGGAGTGCATTTTTCGATTTTTAAGAAAAAATAGGTAAAAAACGCTAATTTTAGGTCAAAAATCCCTTTTTATAGCATTTTTGAAATTTTTATTGCTTAAAACATTTATTTTGACATAATAACTTAAGTTTGGAGACAGTTAGAAGTCATTTTAAAGACATTTTTTTCTTCATTTTTCCAAAAGTGGGGGGTTTACCTTTTGTCCCCCCCCCTTCTAAGTGGGGGAGTTAAACCCCCGTTCTCAGAATTTGGGGGGTTAACCCCCCCAACCCCCCTCCCGTGCACATGTATGGTTTAACCGGTACTTACTTTCGGGCATATTCGTTCGAGATATAGATATACGAATGTTCTAGCATTTTTATTTCTAACGTCGATAAAACCCAGATCACTAAATTAAACAACACTTCTTTTTTTAACGGACAGCTTCTGTGTTCTACACCTAAACTGCAAACCACCGCTGGAGATAAATCTCATGGTAGGCCTGCTACTGCTTACTAAATAAGCTTGCTATACAAACATTTTTCCTAAATAAATATCAAACTTCAACAAAAGATCTTTTTTCTATATACCTGTGTCGATATAAATTCATGGTACTTATAGATAGAAATCAAACCTAGCTAAATCTCTTTGACTTGTAAAAAAATTCAAACATTTTAGCAAAAACAGTTTAATGTTAATGATTAAATACTTGATTTTACTACAAATAATAAATTATTAATGTGAAACAAAACTCGCAATTTTTTACGGCTATATTTGATTGATTTTGTGAAAAGTTGAGATTTAAAATAAAGCTGCGTTTAAATCCTAAAAAAGGGTTACCATAACCGCCCAATTTTAGTGTTCTACTCATGTCCTTATACAATTTTACGGGGTCAGCTTAATTTAATTCGTTTAACGTCGTAGGAAAAATTTGGAAACTTTTTAATCTATTTGCTTACTGTTTCAATCATAGGTGAGCACGGTCGGGGAAGCTAGGGGGGTGGTTACCCGGGGTAAATCGAATTTTGAATTCTAGGAGGGGGTCCCTGGGGGGTCCGGACCCCCCCTTGCTTTTTAGGAGGGGTCGACCCTGGGTGCGAAATTTTGAAATCTAGAGGGGGGTCAGGTGGGGTCCAGTGTCCAAAGAAAAACAGTTTTAAACCATAATAACTTTAATAATTGTTCTTTTTATAGGATAATACTACATTTTATTGAATAAAAAGCCATATTCATGTATAAAAAAGGTGTAAAAGCATGAATATGTGACGAAAATTCACGTTTTTTGAAGAAAATTTAGTATAAAAAAGGTACCAAAAATTTTCCCGAGGGGAGGGGGGGGTCAGATTTCAAAATCTAGAGGGGGGTCAGGGTAAAAAAGTCGGAAATTTGGGGGGAGGGGGGGCCCTAGATTTTCGTTAGGGGGCCCCCCAAACTTTCGCGGCTAGGGGGGGGGGACCCCACCCTCCCCCCCCCTTTCTCACCTATGGTTTCAATGCTCAAAACAACTTGAGATACCCGATGATTAAGAAGACCGTAACGTAAAAAATTTTTTAACGATTCCTATAGAAATTTAAACGGAACGGAAATGGCTTATTTGGTAAGTGCTATGGATAGGCTGGCGAATATTTTCCCTGGAGGAACCAGGTAGCGGTCTGTTCGCAAAATCCATTTCGAAGAAACGCTCTTAAATTGACAGTTCACAGGTTGGGAGCGAGGGAGAGCTTACGAGAAAAAGGATACATATATCCATACTCGTTAACCGACGTTCGCTGCGCGGAAAAGCGTTAGTATGAAAATGATGTAGATAAAGTCGCAGAATGTAAACAACAATGTTAAAAAAACACTGGTGATTCTCGTGTGGTTTTTAATACTGTATATATATTGTTTTGGTACGAGAAAATTAGTTCCGCTAGTATTTTTATATAAATTTTTTGTCAAAAATGTTTTCAATTTATAACTGCAGTTTTCTCCCATTTATGCAGGCTGCAGGCAACATTCCAAAGGTTATGTACAATTAAAAAATTTGTGTATTTGCCTAAAGTTTTGTATTTGAAGAAATATTGGAAGACCCGTAAGAAAGGATTTGATACATCCTGCAAATTTAATATAAAAACCTGGATTTTACGTGAAGAATAACACTGATTTTGAGCTAAAATCGTAATAGAATTAAAAACATTTCATGGCAAAATGCCTAAAATATTTTGCCTAACACATTTGTTAAACTATTGTTAAAATAAAATTATGGTTTACGGAGCAATATGTAATCTAACGAAGTAGATCACAAATA
>JASAMX010005508.1:0-10602 GCA_030248175.1 Microlaimidae sp. YZB2_3
ACGAATACGAAATTGCTTGTTTTGTTTGCAATCAAAATTTTGGTTTAACCCTTTGGAATTTTTTGTCCAAAAACCGCTGCACATCTGCAGAAGGGATTCAGCGTCAGTGTTGCACTGTTTTAAACTCCGCGTGCGGTTGCCGCTGGGCATCACTTTTAACAGAGTGCAGCGCTAACGCGGAATCTCTTTTACAAATATGCAGCGGAATGAATCCCCAGGGGTTAAAGCTCGGTAATATATATTTTAAAATTAGGCGAATATACTTTGTCGTTTAAAAAGTAACATAACATGTTTCTTTAATTTGTAAAATAAATAATTTAAAATATTAGCAGCAATCGTTCAACACAAACATAATAAAATTATTTGTTCATCCCAGCAAGGTTCACTTCACATTTAGTACAAACTTTTGAAATGAAAAGTAAAAGATGGATTTTAGGTGATCTCAAAATATGCTTTTTGTAAAAACCTATAAATAAAACATATGTTTTGACGCTAATAAAGTCTTGACTTGACGCTAATAAAGTCTTAATAAAGTTTTGACGCTAAAAAAGTCCGGATGATCACTAATGCAGAAATTAATGAAATAATAACGTCAAACTCTTTAAAAGCTCTAAGCAAAAAGGTTTATGCTTAATACTGATAACATAATAAATAAACGCCGCTGCATAATATGTGTCATGCGCTCTTTTGGGTGCTTTTTTCGGCTTGTGCACGGGTGCTTTCTCCTGTAAACCTGTGGAAAGTCTGGCTAACTTTTTCACAGGTTATGCACAAAGTTAAAAGTTAAGACATAAGTTTGTACATAAGCATGGAGGCGTCTTAAACTTATGCCCGAAACGCCATAGTTTGTAGGTATATTATGTAATATAGTCTTATTTTTATTCTAGTTTTATAGTAGGGTTGTGTTAAAAATTTGTTATTGTGTTTGCGTTAAAAATAGATGTCTTATCATTGTTCCATATAAGGTTTGTACTACATTTATTTTCTATGCCTTGTTTGTTGTATAATTTTATTTTTTAATTTTATCCAGTAAAGTAAGTTTGTTCTATAATCAGTTCACTTGAGCATTTCAATAAATATCTTGTATTTGCATGGGAGCTTAAACAATTTTATATATAAAACATGATATAAACCTTAAAATTGTTTTTATCTGACGTAATTAAAACCGTTAATGTTTGAATACAACATAAATTAAAAATTTAAAAAAACTCAATGTTATTGTGCTTCTTAATAAGGCGTTTCTGAAAAATGCGTTAAAACATCAGTTTTGTGCGCGCAAATATTGAGCATAGTAAGCTCTTGTTATAACTAGAATCATAAGTGACACGCCGGTACTGGAGACTGGCAAATATAAAATGCTTGTTATTTTTTTAGTATTGGCTCAACTGCGTTGCAATGCCATACTTTTACTTTAAAATTAATTATGCGCGATCACAAACGTTTCGATTTAAAATAGCTACACGAACTTATGTGAGCCAGCTTTAAATTTATTGCTTATTGTATAGTTTAGCTTTTGTGCAAGCATCGAAATATTATAAGCGATAGAATATAATTTTTTGCATGGCATTGTGTTTTTTAATATGCTTTTCTATTTTTGCTTTTTCTAATCTTTTTAGAATATTGATCAAATTTTCTTTATGTAATACCAAAGGTGGATAATCTAATAAAGGTATGTCACAGCGGTCTGTAGCAGCGTGCATCATAAAATCCAATTCTGGCCGGACGTGCGGCTTCTGGCCGGACATACGTCTACTGGCCGGACGTGCGGCTTCTAGCCGGACGTGCGGCCCGAATTGGATTTTATGATGCACGCTGCTACAGAGCGCTATGACATACCTTTATTAGATTATCCACCTTTAGTAATACTATATATATATCTATATTTTTAACTATTAAAATTTTAATTGTATAGTATTTTATAATTTTAATTAAATAGATTCATATTAAAAACTGATTTAATGTCGGCCAGCCTAATTTAATCCAGCTGTTATTTTTCCTATTAAGAAGCTTATTTATTAAACCATATATTAGATATAGATAGGTTCACAGAGATTTTAATATAAAAAATCCTTTGCATAACCATGCACGGGAAAACTATCATAATCAATCTGAAAATTACACGTATTGCTATTTGGAATAAGCGGTAGATAAAGCGAATGGGCGAACATGCAGTTGATTGGACACCCAGTAATATGTATAACTGCGCACTTTAGCTACCAAAGATTTAAGGTGAATCGACAATTGCGAATTTATTTGCCGGACCTTAATCTCACCTTCTTTAGGTATAGGCACCTTGCACTGGAAGTCTGTACGGTCATTCCCCATTATGGTGACTCGCTATGTTTATTGCATACTTCATGTATAAACCGAGTTCCAGTGCAAGGTGCCTATACGGATGGTCGAAATTAAGTCAATTACTCCAACAATAAACTAATAATTTTAATAAAAATTATGACCATAAGGTCAGTTATTTTTTGACAGCAGTCAATTTTAAAAAAATGTGTTTTAAAGTCTCAAAAAAATTTATATTTTTTATGTAATAATTTTGGAAAACACACTTCAATGCTACTGTAAATTATAAAATTCCTAAATCTGTCGTAGGTATAGAGCCACATTTTCGTTTATTCGATTTCCATTGAGGCCGTCATAGTTAAATCGCTTTTTATTATGTAAATATTCTGCATTCAGCACGATATTTACTATAATATAGGGTGTCTGCAGTTTTATAGTAAATATCGTGAAAAATGGTGCAACATTTTTCTACTCTTAATATGTGTATAAACTTTGAACCGTGCCTTTTTAGGTTAAAAAAAATTTAAAAAAAGAATTCGTTGGCTATTATGAGTTTCGGATAAAGGATATATGACTTATAAAACGTGAAGTGAATTATGGGTATATTTATCCAGAAAGTGATTGACAAGTTGGACAATGGATTTCAAAAATCAATGGGCTGCTCGGGTTGCTGCAGATGCCGGATAACTGTAAGACAATAATTTTAAAAGCTTGGAACAAAAAAACTTTGGTTATTTCAACATAAAGAGTCACAATCAGTTTAAAATCAAGTGACTCTGACTCATTACGTTTATATTAATTGTATGTTAAAAGATAATAAGAGTTACAGTTACTAGTATTTTACGAGAATTATGACTCATTTTGTCATAGCAAGCAAGGACTATAGTGTCGTTACTACGGCAGAAAGAGTCACAATCAGTATAAAATCAACGTAGGGTAACTGACTTAATTTTGGCCACCTTTTTTCATTTTTATGGATAATTTTTTTTCTGGCACTTCTAATCGAGCCCCGATTTGGTCTAAAAATCAAACGACAGCTATTTTTGTATAGTGGCCGAAGGTAAGGCGCGTGCCATTAACGTCGGCCATCTAGAAATAACTGGCTATAACTATTGCTAAAACGAACGATAAATATTTTTAAAAGTTGAAAATTTATCCTTAGGTATTGTTCTTAGTACATATAACTTAATTTTTTCCCGTTTGCAAAGTTTTATAGCTATTAGCAAGACTTTAAATAATTATGTCAAAACCTTAAAAAACACAAGTTTTAATAACACGTTTTTTTGTTGAATTTTTTTTTGATGTGAAAAAATATTTCAGCATCAAATGGCTTTTATTACAGCAAGCCAACTTTACAGAAAGCCTGGTAAAAATTTTATTCCACTCTATTAAGTTTTTTTATATTTTTAATCTAAAAATAACAAAAAACAAAATCCGCCTTAATTTCAGCCACATTTTAGGTTTAAAAAAAACAAAAACAAAAGCCTAAAACACAAAAAAACGATTACGTAACACAAAATTATCAACTTTAAGGATAAACAAGACAAAAAAAAGTTAAGGGGTGGCATAATTCTATATCAACCATTGTCTATCTTTGATGTTTCCTATCTGACTGTATTCCTCCGCCAAGAAAATAACCTTTTTACCTTCTATCTGAGTTTTTAACTGCATTTCAATAATCATTGATAAATTCATCTGCCGGTTTATTGATAGTTCAAACCTAGTTTATTGTTAGTTTGATTACTCAAGCCCGCACAGGTGCTTACTACGTAATTCTTATGAATGAATCCCTCCGCCAAAGGAAATAACCTGACATTTTTACTGTGTTTTAATTTACTTTCACAACTTTTTGAAGCATTGGTACTCTATATCGTGGTCAGTGGTGGGTTGGGTGGGGAAAACACCGTGATATTGATTTTTACTATATTCATTATATGACTGCATCCCTCCGCCAAAAAAATAACCTGATTTTTTTGTGTTTCTATATTATTTTTGAGAAATTCCTTCCGATCTATTCATAATTTAATACAACCTAGTAAATTATGTGTTATGTAACCCCACCCATACATATGATGATGCAAATCGTGTTAAACAGGTTCTTTCACGTGAATTTTAAGGTGGCCAAAATTAACGGTATCTTAAAATGAGCAGTTAGTTAAACGCATTGCAAAGTGATTTTGAGGAAAATATCAAAAAATAAAAATGAACAATTTTGAGCCTTAAATAGAAGTTATTTTAAAGTTATATAGTGCTTCGTTCTAAATTTGATGTAATTTAAACACAAAACCAAAATCCAGAAAATCACAAAAAATTCATTTTTTGTATGAAAATGTTGATATTGCAGAATAACACAAATAAAAAACTTTGCAAAAACACTTTATTGGACATTCATTCAGTTACTTTTGTGCTAGTTCTTTTGTGTTTTAAAAATAAGCCAATTTTATAACACCCTGAATTGGTGGTCGAAATTAAGGCCCGGCCGAAATTAAATCAGATGCCCTAACACTGAATTGTTTTCTTTAGATTAATTGTGTATTAAAAATTAAAAGAGTCACAGTTCGAGTATTTTATGAGGATTTTGACTTATTTTGTCAGAGTAACGACGTAATAAAACTTGGTGCGTGCATTTAACATCGAAAACTGAAGATTCAGAGCTGACTATTTGAAATCGTTAAAAACTAAAACTAAATCTAATCTTAACCTACACTGGTATTAACCTACACCAATTCTGTATTGAGGCTTCAAGTTTTTATTCTTTTGGCTCTAAGTTTCCGTAAGTTCGCGACGACTCCAAGGTTCCAAAGACTGACTTATTTCAAAAGCATCATTGCAAAAGAAAGTAAAACGAAAATTCATACGTGTAACTTTAATATTGCTTTGAATCAGCAATCAATAATTTTGCAACTGTCGCTTTGTTTTCTTTTTTGTTTTTTTAAACATTAGTTTGAAATGAAAAAAGATCAATTTAAGATGCAGTCCGCTGAATGTCGTATAGAACTGAACCCATGTTATTTTTTACCAGCAGTGGTGTGGTGACTTTTAAAACACACCACCACCCCTTCCAAATGTGCTTGAAAACGAAATTCAAAACATTCAATGTTTATTTTAGCTGTATTTTTTACGGACTTCAGGTCGCGTAATAAAATTAATTCAAAATACAATGAGCATTTCCGTTATTGTTTTTTTTATTTTTTTATAATTATCCTGCGCGGCGGCTGTCGCGACCGCTCTGTCGCTTCTACAGTGCCTTTAAGTTTAGTTAGTCCGTCAATTATTGTTTTTTTCTTGTCACTAAAGATATATACGTTTTATTATTAAAAACTGATATATTATAACTAAATGAAAATGTATTTTTAAACATTTGGTGCCTTATTATTTTGCAGATATTATTATATTCATAATATTTGTAAATAAACAAACCAACGTTAAATAATTTCACTTATTTTTAAAGCAAGGAAGCACCCAAAAGAGCTTCGAAGTTTTGGAGCTCTGTGTATTTAACGAACGATTATAAGCTTATTTAAGTTTGAATAATATTTTAACCTAATTTATCTGCATTTTTAATCCTTTTTTATTGTTTTTAATAAGTTTTGAAAAAATTTATTTCCAAAAAATTTTGTATAAATAATTTATGCGTGTACTTTTAAATTTTTCCTAAAATTAGTACAAAATAAGGTGGAGCTTCGGCAGTTGCTTCCAAACTCCTAAAAATAGAGGTTCGTTCAAGAGCTTGGAGTTCTGGAGAAAATCACTAATACCAACACATTTTAATAAAAAAAGTAAGCACCTAACACAATTAAAGCTAAATAAAAATTATCCAATAAAAGTTTATTCCGATATTTTGTCGCATGTTTTATCTTTGATTATTGCGCAGGGTTTTGAAATCGTAGTATTATATCAATATTTGGACGAAAACCGGTTGAGCAGATTATTAAAAAAACAACATTAGTTTGACTCTTTCTCGCATTTTGCAGCAAAACCAACAGAAAAATTATTTAATAGCAATTTATTATTCTTCGCACTAACACAATGGTCAAGATTTTAAATTAAAAATCTTCTACAATTTTTAATATAAGTTACAATTTATATATTCGTATTTTAACCTTTTACACATACTATTAATTGCACGTCTACCTAATCTCCGTCTACCTAATGTCGTATACCTAATCGCCGTCTACCTAATCTCCGTCTACCTAATTTCGTCTACCTAATCTCACCCAACCTGAGAATCCTACCTCTGTTGTTTATTTAACAACTTTAGTAAGATAACTAATAAAACACACCACTGCCACTTTTTGTTTTGAAAGGGCTTCAAAGTTTAGCAAAAAAATATCTTAAACCGTATGTACTTTGGTGGTTTTCGAATTGAAATTCTTGAATTATTTAATTGCGTTCAATGCAAATTGTAAATGGAATTTTTTTATGTAAAACCTTTGGTTATTACTAAAAAAAATTTGGGTTATGTAATGAATTTTTTGATGTTTAAACGGTAATATCGTTAATTTTTTAACTGATCAAAAAAATTGTAATATTTATTGATAGCTTGAAACTTAAAAAAAATTTTAAAATCAATTTCACCAGTTAAAAATGACTTATTAAAACTCAGGTCATTAGAAAGTTACTTTAAGCATAATTAGAAAAATGCTTCAATCCAGTTTTTAACGAAATTCTAATGACCCATCAACGATTTTAACTTCGTTTCGGCTTATAAGTATGTTAAAGTTAATTTTTTCTGTTTTCTTAATTTATTTTTATCAACTAAATTTATGTTACCTCCCAGTACAAAATGTAAATTTTGTACATCACAAAAAATATGAAAAAAATATATACTGACATAAAGCATTTAATTTTATGATTTTATCTTTGCTTATAAAATCTTTTTTATTCTAATTCTTTTTATATCAGAATATATTGTATCAGAATTTTTATATTGTATATTCATATTGTATCAAAGTTTTACTGTAGATGTACAATCGCCTAATACTCTGCATGTAAACTGCCATATGAAACTATGTCTTCATTCTTACTCGTTGAATGGAGTAGATTGTAATGAAAAAGTCTAAGTCACACCGTTATACCAAAAAATATGTATTATACATTTTTGATTGTAGTAGCCTACTATCAATCAGAATAAAGTTTATTCTTCATAAAAGTTTATTTTTACTTTAGCGTGCTGTGGCCTGTTTGGCAATAATCGAAGCTGTATTACTGTTTTTGTATTTTTTATGGGGTATAATAATGATGAGCAGTAGAGTCTATAACACTCAGTAAGTTAAATTCTGAACAAATGTTTTTAAATTTTTTTTGTAAATGCATCCCTCTTAACTAATAGAAACAAAAAAAATACAAAAATAAATACATCCCCTTTAACTATAAGTTTCCTAAAAAATACGAAAATCAATCAATTACAATAATGTTAATCTATTTTTTGTGTCTCAAATTTTCAAAAACTTTGAAAATTACGGACCGTATGAGATTTCGAGACGCCTAACTGAGATTTAAAAAAATCTATAAGAAAGTTTTTATATATAACAAATACTTAGAATACATAATCATAATCAAAAAAGCATTTAAAAATTGCACAATAGTCATGCAACCTTAAAAGTTACACAGTATTTTTATTTGTATGTGAATGAGCAATACAGAGCTCTTTGATTTTTATATTTTATTGGTTTTTTATTGGATAATTAATAAAAATACTAAAATTCAAATAAAAAAAATACAATTTATTATTCGGAAAAGCCACTGTGTTTTTTGTGTAAATACGAATAAAATGAAGGTTTGGTTTTTAAAATTACCTTAGTGTTTTGAAGATATTATGACTGGTTTTACGAACTCAAGATTAACTGCATAATGCGTACATACTTGTTATGTTTTTATAAGATATTTCTTACGGCTTTTTTTTTAATTTTCAACTACCCGTATCAAAAACGCGTACCTATTTAACTTTTAAAACTTTTAGAACTTTTGTTTAGATACTCAGGACATAAATTAGCATATATGTAATAATTTATTGTCCTTCGTATTTTGGAGGGCGAAGGTTAAAGGGCATTCTTCTAGAACAACCCAATCAAGTGGTCACCGGAAAGATGGACTATTTTAAACATGGACGAGTTAATAGATTAAAACCGTTATTTTTTTACGAACAACCCATTAAATTAAAATAGTTTTTTAATAAATCTTAGACAAAGTCATAAATTAAAAAAAAAATATCATGATAAAACTCATAAACAACCTAAATCTTGGACTATAGAGTTTAGTTTTCCTAAGCCACCTAAGCAAAACTTCAAAATCAAACAAAACATTAAATTTAGCTTGTTTTTAAGGTTTTGCTTAGGTTGCTTAGGGAAATTAAGGTCTAAAGTCCACGATAAATGTTATTTGGGAATTTTATCACGATAAGTTACTTGAAAAATAACGGTTTTAAACAATCCATCTTTCTGGTGACCACTTGAGTGGGTTGTTCTTGAAGAATGCCAAAAAGGGTATGTATACGTCTATAAATTTGTCGTATGAATTATGCAACAATTAGTCATCGAAAAAGTATTTTGAACACTCGAAAAGAGTTTTGCTTGTTTGTGTTGACAATATATGTATTTGTCCGTTTAACGATATTGACTGATCATACTCATGCTATCCATCCACTACGCTATGCGTTCTATTCCGTAAATAAAGCCAAAAACTTCGCTATAGAAAATTAATATTTTTCTGTCAACAGAATAACTGAACACTAACTGCAAATATGTCTTCGCCACAAATCTATAATTCTGTTAAATGGCAGGAGTTGAAATTAAATTGAATTGCATGTTTAAGGCGCTAAGACAATTATATATGTTACAAGAGGTTTTTTAAATTAAAAAATACATTTTTTTGTACAGCTAAAAATATTTAACAGTTTTTATATGTTATTAAAATATTAAGTTAAATAAGGGGTGCTGGGTACCTTCGTGCCATTCGCTTGCACAATTAATAAAAATGTGGACGAAGTCGTGGTAACTTGAAGCAATGTATGCTAAATGCATGGTACAATGAAGGCAAATTACTATAAACTTTCATTCCTATATGTTTGAAAATGATAAACAAATCTTCGTTGGGTTTTAACGTAAGTGGGTAAAAATGCAAGTGGTTTTAACCCACTTACGTTAAAACCCTGATTAAGTTCCGTTGTATCATTTCGAATTTAAGTTGCTAATGATTTGTGTTTATCTGTCATGCATTCAGCAGACACTACTTTAAGTTATAATTTTTAAGGCAACCCAAAATGTTTTCTAGAAGTTGTGGTAAACGCATACTTTTTTGTGCCAGTGTCGACATGTTTCAACAAACCATTAACTTCTTGTTCAATATTCTTGTTTTCTTTTATTCATTGGAGATCAATCTTTTGCAAGCGCTAATTAGCTGAAACAGCTCCTCCCACAACCGTTCCGACAGAGCAAAATATGTTTTGCTCTGTCGTCGTGATCACGATCACGATCACGATTACTACATATATGACATTTTGAAGGTTCTTAAAATTCTGACGTGTTTTCCTTTCCCGATGGTAGCAGGAGACGGCCAGACCTAAGGCATAGTCGTTTTTTTTATAATTCTATTTATAAAATCAGCTATGCCCTCTAACCCTCAGCATTACGCTTTGGAAGTTCAACAATTTACGCTCTGGATCAGGGCAAGCTCCGCCCGTAAATTAAGCATACGTTTTAAAATAAATTACTTGTAGTCGCATCTTTAAAATTATTGTTAAAATTAAGTTTTCAAAAAAATTTAGTTAAAATTTTTTTAAAAAGTATATGCTACTATTTTTTAATTGTTTAAGAAATAAATATAATAGGGCGAAGCTCTAGTGGAGCTCAAAAGCTTCATACCAAAAGTCCGGAGAATATCAACAATTTTGAAAAAAATAAAATAAATTAATTTCTGAACTGGCGAGTCTAAAGTCTAAGTACCTGCCTTTATCGCAAATTTTGCTGCCTCCTAACTAAATGCTTATGCCTCCATTTTTTATTTACCTGCCTCTCTCTACACTGCTCCCACCTGACCTGTCTCCAATCTTCCAAAGACAGCTTTGAAAACCTTCCTTACCGGGGTATGTTTGGCGATATACCATAAAATACAAAATAAACTTACTTCGTAGATAAACTTTTAAGAGGTGTTATATAGGTACCATTTTTAGTCTCCGTATAAAACTAAAAATCGTATTTTTTAGATACTGTGGGATATTTCATTTTTTCTTATGCGCATATGGAGTTGTTTCTGTTTCATATTTGGCTTTTGGATTACATCGTGAAAAATCAAAATACTTTGCATATTATG
>JASAMX010005510.1:0-47208 GCA_030248175.1 Microlaimidae sp. YZB2_3
TTTGCTTTGCTTTCTGTGTAGTATTTATTGCTTATTAGAAAATATTGTATTTCGAAATAACATTAGGCAAGAAAAATAGCAAGAAATATATAATATGTATGTATACAATGGAAAGTGACCGCGAAGCGGAAATTTTTTTTTTTTTTTTGCTTTTTGGCGGACGATTGTAATACCAAAACTATTTTATAGTTTTGAATTTGTTGAACTTTTAAAGACAACCAGATTTTACCGTCTGGCACCGTTTTTTTTTTGGGGAGGCGGCCGTCCCCTGCCTCCTCCCCTAGTTACGTCCTTTGCTGAAGACCGTATCGGCGAAGGAGGTTGAAGCAAGCAACCCTACAAGCGCTTTTTATAATTTTTTTCTTGGCAACAATATTAATGGGAAAGCCTAACCCCTCATCGCGCTCCCCCCATTTACAGAGCCGTTTTTGTGAGAATTTCAAATACGACTCGAAGAGGGTCAAGCATACATGAGCATGGAGCGGCAAGCTAGGGAGAGAGTGGCTACCCCGGGTAAATGGCCCTTTGAAAGCTAGGAGGGGGGTCCAAAGCATAGGTGGGTTGGGGGGTTATACCCCTCAAAAATTCAGATTATAGCCGACACCCCCTCCCCTAAAATTTGGGGGGTCCCAGTACTGAAAACGCTAAAAATGGAGTATTTGAGATATACCCCCAAAAATTTTTTAGGACACCCCAAATTTTACCCCCCCCCCCCCCAAAAAAAAAATCCGGGAGGCTACCCACCTAGGGTCCAGAGGGCCCTCCCCCCAAATTTTTAGAGGGGGTCGACCCGGGGTATACCAGTTTTAAATCCAGATTTCAGTTTCGGGGTCCGGTTTCCAAACAAAGACACATTAAATCATTTATTTAAGTTTTTTAGCACTAAAATAGAATTTTATATACTAAAATAGGCTATTTGTGTATAAAAAAAGTACAAAAGCCACTGTTTTTTTTACTGCAAAAACGTGTTTGTGACAGTAAATTTTGACCTAAATTCATACCCAAAATTTGTCTCAGAAGGGGGGAGGGGGTAGATTTAGAATTCCAGAGGTGAGTAAGTTGTCAAAATTTTTGGGGCTAGATTTTTTTTCTAGAAGGGGGGCGGGGCAAATTTCGAGTCTAGGGGGGTGGACCCCACCGTTCCCCCGCCTCTTATGCTCATATATGTGGTCCAGCCAGGAGTAAAAATTTAAAATTTCCCGCTAGCGTGAGCTTAATAGAGATGGTGTCCGGAAAAAATAACTTCTGCAAAATATCTTCCGGAAAAAATATCTTCTTTCAGCAGTAAATTATTCAATATTATTACAAAATTTTAAAGATTTTTTTAAACTTTTTTATGTCGTTTTAGCTTGATTTTAAGGTTTCACTTAGGCTTAGGAAAAAAAAGTTTTCTTTAGTTGAGAATTTAAAAGTCCTTCAGAAGATATTGTTTCCGAAGATATTTTGCAGAAAGTATTTTTTCCGGGGATCATAGAGATGACTGATGAAGATAAACCCCTGAATTCGTGTTTTGCACAGAGAAAAAAGTTTATAGACTAGGGGTAGGCTCCTGAATCTCTTTTCTGACTATTATATAGCTTAGCGGGCAGGTGGGTTTACGCTAAAGTAATAGATAAGTTTCAAGTAAATGCAACAACAACCCTAAAAAAATCTTGAAAATTTCGACAACGCTCCCCTCTATAATTTGAAATTATGCCGGACACCACCACCTCTCTAACATCCGCAAGTTTGTTTATGGCGCATTCCGGATATGCAAGAGCAGTATTAGGATGTTTCAAAATCAAAAGTGTTACTATTTTAGCTTCAGCGCACTACCCATGAATTGGAAAAAGAAAAATTGATTAAAGAAAAAGATTTAAAAGACACCAGGAGACTTGGAAACCTTCTTGAAAACCCGGCAGAGAGTATGAAAAAATTAGAAGTAATTTTTTTAAATTAAAAATAATAATTGTGAACTGTTTACTATTACTGTTTACTTTTATTCATTTGAGTGAAATTTCACGTTGCTCTAATGTTAACCTACATGCCACATAGTAAAATATACTCGTTAAAATTTTACCTTTTAAAAAAGAAAATTATTTTTTGCTTTCATGACACATTCGGATTTACGCAAAAACTTGTTCACTAAATTAAAACTTGATTTGTTTAGACGTTTCTAGAACAAAGTGATGCAAGATTAGCTAAATTAGAAAACCAATACAATCAGCACAGAAAACCAAAAGAAGAAGAATTGTTGGCTTTGCGAGACAAACTTGGAAACATGGTATGGTAATTCAATTGTAATTACTATTGTTGTTAATTTTTTATCATTCATATAAAATCAATTCTTCTGGTAGAATATTTTTGTTGATGCACAACGGAATTTGAAACTCTATATGCAACGGTTTGTAAATACTAGCATTACCCCTTTCTACCTTCACTTTAAAGCATACGTATAGATAGATGAACAAAAAGGGGGGGGGTAGGTTGTAGGTCCAGTCCACCTCCCTAGCCTCGAAAATTTGCCCCCCCCTTAGAAAACAAACCAACCCCCCCTCCCCCAAATTTTCGTATTTGTTACCCCTGACCCCCCTTTAGATTTTGAAATCTGACCCCCCTCCCTCTCGAGAAAATTTTAAGCACTTTTTTGTACTAAAATTTCTTCCAAAAACGTGAATTTTTAACACAAATTTGTGTTTTTGCACACTTCTTATACCAAAATATCGCTTTTTAAAAAAATGTCATTTACCCGGGGTAAACACTTCGGTGACCGTGTTTATCTATGAGTATAGGTGGGCAGGGGGGTTATATCCCCGAAAATTTTGATTATAGCCGACACCCCCCCCGCCTTAATATTTGGGGGTACCCCTGACACCCCCCTAAAATTTAGGGGGTCCCAGTACTAAAAATGGGGTATTTGAGGTTTACCCCCGGAAAAATTTTTGGGGTACCCCCCAAAAAAAATCTGGGAGGCTGCCCATTTATGTTTTAAAAGGGAGGCATTTAAACCTTCATTCCCAAAATTTATTCTCCCCCCCCCCCGAAACTCCCGCCCTATGCCCATGTTTGATTTCAAATATTATTTTTAATTTAGACGAAATCTATGATTATTAAATAAAGACAATAATTTTATAGAGTAGTAGTGAACGGCAGATACTGGAAATGAGAGATATGGAGAACCGTTTAGCTGAAATTCAGAACGACACGGATATTAAACAGACATTCTTGAAACAATTGGTATTAAAATATTATTGTGATTATTTATATTATTATTATTATTGGCTTCAACGATTCACCGTCTTCGTCGGGAAGCTACCCTGCTCCAATGCGGAGCAGGCCGATGAATCATTGTTGTTGTTGTTGAATAACCTGAAACTTATCTTCCCTATGCAGATTATGCAAAGGGCAGGCGCTAAGACAAGCCAGGAGGGGCGAAAATGTTTCACCCCCACGGTTGAGACTCTTTGTCCAACATTGATAACAATGTTGGCAACCTTTACCGCTAGAGTGTTCACTGCGCGCAGTGCTCACCCATTCCGAGGTCTTAGCTAAAGCGAATGAATGAATCATTCTCCAGGCCAAGCGACAGGAACTTGCTACTTGAAACAATTGGTATTGATCATTCTGTTTCTGTAACTCAATTTATTTTTATATTTAAGTGTTTTAAAGTTTTTGTTTATTAAGTAATGAAAAGTATGTTGTTTTTTTTTGTAATTTGGGCTATATGACACAAGAGGCAATCGATATATTTTGGGATTTAAAAACTCCGCAGGGTATTCGAAATTTATATCCAAAAAAACGTAGAATAATTTGCATTTATATCCAAGAAAAATATTACAACTGCTTACTTTTAAGTTTTGTAGCCTCCCAGGTTCTATCCGCTAACAATTGGATTTTAGGAAATTTATTTTTTTTTAATTTTATTTATTATGATAGATGAACACGGTCAAAAAGCTAGGGGGGTCGAACGCCCATTAGCTTCCTAGGGGGGGTCGACCCGGGATGGAAGATTTTAAAACCTAGAGGGGGGTCAGGTGGGGTCCAATTTCCGAAACAAAATAGTTTTAAACCATTAAATGTTTAATAATAGTTTTTTTGTAAGATAATACTACATTTTATTGAATAAAAAGCGATATTTAGGTATAAAAAGTGTGTAAAAACATGAATTTGTGTTTAAAATTCCCTTTTTTGGAAGATAATTTAGTATAAAAAAGTACTTAAAATTTTCTTGAGAGGGGAGGGGGGTAGATTTCAAAATCTAGAAGGAGGTCAGGGGTAAAAAATTTGAAAATTTGGGGAAGAGGGGCCCTGAATTTTTTTCTAGGAGGGAGGCCCAAAATTTCGAGGCTAGGGGAAGGGGGTAACGGACATTAGGGGGAGACGGGGGGGCGATTAAAATCTGAGAAACGCAAAATACCCATATCGTTTTTTTTTTCTGGAGTGCATTTTACCCATATCGTTTTTCGATATTGAAAGAAAAATAGTTAAAAAACGTTAATTTAAGGTGAAAAAGCCCTTTTTATTGCATTTTTGAGCTTTTTATTGCTTAAAACATTCATTTTGACCTCAAAACTTAAGTTTGGAGGCAGTTAGAAGTCATTTTAAAGACATTTTTTTCTTCATTTTTCCAAAAATGGGAGGGGTTAACCTTTTCTCCCCCCCCCCACTTCTCTGTGGGAGGGGTTAAACCCCCTTCTCAGAATTCGGGGGGGGGAGGGTTAACCCCCCAACCCCCCCCCCCTCTTCCCCGTGCCCATGTATGGGTTAACCCACTCCCCTCCAAATTCTGAGAAGGGGTGTAACCCACCCCCACTCAGAAGTGGGGCGGGGAGAAAAGGTTAACCCCCCATCAATTTAAGAAAAATGAAGAAAAAAATGTCTTTAAAATGACTTCTAACTGCCTCTAAACTTAAGTTTGAGGGTCAAAATGAATGTTTTAAGCAATAAAAAACTCAAAAAAGCAATAAAAAGGACGTTTTGACCTAAAATTCGCGTTTTTTTCCCCTATTTTTTCTTCAAAATCGAAAAACAATATGGGTAAAATGCACTCCATAAAAAAACGATATGGGTATTTTGCGTTTCTCGCAATTTAACCCCCCCCCAATTTGGGGTTTAACCTCACTCCGGACCAACTTGCCCATGTATGCCTCTAACCCCTGTCGGGCACTTATGCCCAAAGTTAAAACCCTGGGTATTTTAGAGCTAGAATATTAAAAACGATTTGTTTTTTTGGTTATATTTCTGTTTTAGAAGCGAGAACTGGAAACTATGACCAAAGGGCTGAGCAGATCGGCTTATACAAAACGCATATTAGAAATAGTGGCCAGCGTCCGAAAACAACGAGAAGAAATCGACCGAGTGAGAATTATTTTCTTTGAACGGGGCATAAATCGTCGTTACTACGGTAAAATGAGCCACTTTCGTTATAAAATACGCGTGACTGTGACTCATTCCGTAGTTAATAGGGTCCTGATTCAAATTTAAAATAGTCACAGTCACATACATTTTATACAAACTGTGGCTCATTTTGCTGTAGTAACGACGAAATATCTTGGAGAATATGTACTAACGAAATAAATATAATTACAGGTTCTTAGTGGCTATTAGAAGTTCCCCATTACTTTTTAAAAAAATTGAGCTCACACACAGAAAGACAGAATTTTTTAGTACGTTTTTATTTAAAAAAAGAATTTATATAATATTTTTATGTTTTTGCGTTAATTGCGTATTTTTTGGATTATAATTGTTTTAAGACTTGTAAAAACTTTAAATTTAAATAAATTTTTTTACATTAAGTTGTTACCATGATAGAATTAGTCGAAATTGTGATAAAATACTTGTGATTCTGCTCTTTTATTTTTTAACTCACAAATAAACGTTATGGGTGGGTCAAACTCACTTTAATTTTTTTTTATACCTACTCATTGTGGTGGCTGTTAAGTTTGTGTCGGTGTAGGGCAAGAAAAGCTCTGTTTTTATTTTATAAATAAAAATATGTTAATTTTATTACATTTCATTTTTGATTGATTTTAGGTACTTTCCGATACAAGAATATTACAAAAAGATATCAATATGTTAACAGGAAAATTAGATCGAACTTACACTGCAGCTGACGAACTACTTTTCCACGTAATTTTAGATTATATTTATTTATTCCGTTGTTTATTCTTAAATTAACAAACTAATTAATTATTAATAACTTTGTCCAGCTACTAACACTTAATTTTGTAGTTCTTTTAAATTTTTTCACCTTCGCAAAATAAAGATAATTTTTTTAGAAATAATAGTAATGCATAATTTTTATAATACGTTGTTATAACAGTACTCTTCTATCTGCTTGTTCATATATTTACCTAAATTTTACAATAATAATCAAAACATGCCCTGTTCTTAAATCCTTTAACAAGGTTGCCCTTAGTCGTATCATGCTGCACAGGCCCGTATTAGTTGTGAGTTCTTATTGTGTAGGATGACATGAACAGCAATTCCCATTTTATATGGGGAGATAGATTGCTGTGGCGTGCCCAGGATTTCTTTTCGAGGGGGCGGTTTGGGGGGTAAATTAAATACTAACCCTGAAGGGGGGTCTGGAGGGCGGGAGCCCCCCAGTAATGGGGGGTCCGGGGGCAGAATGCCCCTTGGGGGAGAAAATTTTTAATTAAAAGCGCTAAAATACACTAGAAATTTTAATTTCAGATGATGTTTATTACAAAATTTATGGTTTTTTTTATCCCTTTACATTTAAAAAAGGTGTTTAAAACGTTAATAAAAGGTTAATAATGTTTATAGTAGTTTGATTTAACATGTATGCCTTAACTATTGCATGGCATAATCTATTTGAAATCGAAAAACTAAGACAAATTGTGGATTTAAACTACCCGCAAAGCGGGGAAAATTCGGTTTTTTGTCTGTTAATACAGACTTGTGCACTGCCCCCCCGGGGTTTAAACGGGGGGGGGCAATTCCAAAACAGGGAGGCACGGGGTGCAACTTTTTTGAAACGGGGGGGCAAGTAGGGGGGAAAGAAAAAAAGGAGAAAAAAGTGAAAAAAAGAAGGGAAAAGAGAAAAAAGGGACAAAAAAGCGAAAATAAGGTAAAAATAGGTCTGAGATGGCTTAAAATACATTGAAATAGGCTAAAAACTGCAAAAAAATGCGATGATGGCGTCATCATAGGTCAAAAATGGCGTCATAATTTTAGGGTACTTTTTCATTTTTTGGCGGGGGAGCATTTCCAGACCGTGCACAGGTCTGGTTAATAATGTTTTTTGAAGGCATAAGGAAAGTTTCGGTATTAATACTAAAGAAAACAATTTTTCTCTCCCAAAATTCAAAAAAACGTAAGGGTCCCCCTTACGAAAAAAATCCGGCGAAGCCGGATTTCGGAGGGGGGAGGGGGAGCAGCCGCCCCCCCCCCCTGGGCACGCCACTGGGAGATTGGGATTTCGAATTGCCACACAAACGAACAAACCAAAATTAGATAATATTTTATAAATAATCAGTTTTAAAGCATTAAATAGCATTTTTAACACAAGAGATAATACGCATTTTTAAATTGCATTTTTTCATTGGTCGTAAACAATACTTAGGGTAACTGACTTAAATTCGGCCAGCCTTAATTTCGGCCACCGGCTGTTATTTTTGCCATGCGTAAAGTTATGAAATAAACTGCGTATATATAGATAGATCATCATGTCATCTATCCAGCCACATTGGTCCTGGTGCCATTGAGCCACCAGGACCGTACTGACCTTCAGGCAGCACCCAACGGGCGTACGGGTACCAACCATCTGGACCTGGTTGCTGGATCTTTTCTTTTATAGAAATGAGTCCAGCTTGGCATGGCTAGAGTGATTGTTGTTGTACGTCGGCTACGCATGGCAGTCTTCCATCTAGCAAACTAGTGGAGAAAAATGCAGCTCCAAAGTGTGCGGAGTCTGTACCACTGCCTTGCAGGAACACCTATGCTGCTCGTGTACGACGTTAAATGTAAGATCAAAATTAGGCGGCGACTTAAAATCCTTTAGCTAAGACCTCAGAATGGGTGAACACTCCGCGTAGTGAACATTTGGTAGCGGTAATGGTTGGCAACTTTGTTATTAATGTTGGACGAAGAGTCTCAACCATGGGGTGAAATTTTTTTGCCCCTGCTGACTTGTCTCAGCGCCTGCCCTTTGTATAATCTGCATATGAGATAAGTTTCAGGTAATGCAACAACAACAACAACATCCAGCCACATGCAATTCATTTCATAACCTTGCGCATTGTAAAAATAACAGCCGGTGGCCGAAATTAAGACTGGCCGAATTTAAGTCAGTTACGCTATGGTTTTTTAATAGGACGCCAAAGGGGACGATTCCATTCGACGAGCGTACAAGCTGGTGGCGAATCTGCACGAGAATTGTGCCGAGGTGGTGGCCACTGCGGAGGAAATAGGGCACCTAAGTCGAGAAGCTCAAGACTTGCAAGATCTGGTAAATAGAACATTATTTAAAACATTTAAAACATTTTTAAACATTTAGATCCTTGAAATCATAGGTGAGAACGGTCCGGGCAGCTAGGGATGGTGGTTACCCGGGGTAAATCGAATGTTAAATTCTAGGAGGGGGGTCCCGGGGGGGGGGTCCGGACTCACCCCTAGCTTTTTAGGGGAGGTCGACCCGGGACTCGAAATTTTGAAATCTAGAGGGAGGCCAGGTGAGGTCCGGTGTTCAAAGCAAAACAGTTTTAAACCATAATAACTTTAATTATTGTTCTTTTTATAGGATAATACTACAATCCGGTTTCGCCCCCTTACAAATCCCCCCTTACGAAAAAATCCGGTTTCGACGGATTTCGGGGGGGGGCGGCCGCCCCTCCTCCGCCTTCCCCCCTGGGCTTTAGAATTCTTTAGAACTCCTTTAGAAATTTTTCTTAATGGTTTATACGCAGAAAACCGAAAAACCTTTCCGTAAAATGCATCATAATGCATTTGATTCGTTTTTTATATAAAAAATCTTAATGTTTGCTTTTAATCTAAATATTTTTAGATTGAGACGGATTCACAAAGATCAATAGACGAAAACTTAGAACGCCTTGTAAATGACCTTTGTGAAATAAAGGCAGAAAATGAAAAACTCAGCTTCCAGTTAAAAGCGTTTAAAAATGCCGAAAGGTCAAATTAATTAATAATAGTTTTATTATTTCGCATTGGTTATTTCTTCGAAACTTAGTTTTTGATAGTAATATTATATGATTTTAAAACCTGTGATATTTATTGGTGCTGTTTTATATTGTTTTGTTTGATTTTAAAAAATCTCAATAAATTCATCGTATAATTTGCAAAATGAATTCCACAATTTATGAAACCGTAATCAAGAATATAAACACAAGAGAAGGGGTTAAAAAATACTAAATTTTTTAATTGAATAAAATACTAATAAAAAACCGTGATACAAATCGAATCGAATACTATTAAAATACTTTCTATAATTTCTAATTAAATAAACACCAATTAAATACTTTGGCTTTTTTTGCAAAAAAAACCAAAAAAATACTTTTAAATTTTTCAAACTAAAACAAGTACTGCAAAAAATAGCAAAAATATAAACCGGTCGGAAACCATTTAAATTAAATTTCTTTTTTAAAAAGAACATAAAATTATTGATTTCAATCTTTATTCACACTGTTTTGTAATATGTCGTGTGATAACTAAAAACATTCAAGCAATATTAATAATTTTAACTTTATTAGCACTGAGACTAGGCAGTGTGAACATTTACTAAGCTAAAGTGTTTTTAATAACCGCAAAAAACTATTAATGACGATAAAATTTAGTGAATGGATTCTTTTCATTTTCTTAATTTATATGTGGTCTGCAGTTATGTACCTATGCCACGCAGTTTGTGGTCTGGGGTCAGAGGGTTGAGTTACCGATGGTTGTTAGCTAAAAGCTACTAGATTTAAAACAATTTTGTAATATGCATACATTCAAAAGATTATTGTGTTATGTGTGGCTGACTTCGTAATGTTTGTATGAGAGACATGAGCTTACTAATTAATAGCAAAAACAAAAAGTTTTAGAGCAAAAAGAACGGAAATTTTTTTGGAAAAACCCAGAAAAAATATTTAAAACTGTGCGGTTATGACGTTTAAAAAACGAATAAGAACGCATAACTTTTTTTAATTCCCGCCTTTTTGCAAAAGATACAAAAATTATAGGCAAATAAAACCTAGCTGACCTTGATGATTTGCAGTATAAAACCACTTCTTAAACCGTTCAACCTTAAAGGAATACTGTCACAACTCAAATTCGTATAACGCTGGATCATACAACTTTTTGGTACTAAAACAATTAAATTGAAATTTATAAATGTTGTCGAATTGGCCTGAAGAAGCCAAATAATAAGTTTGAGGTAGACAGGTTTGTATTAAAGGAGTGGTCCATTCAGGGCGTTATAGGCATCTAATTTGTGACAGTGGTCCTATAAGGTTTTATTCTATATTCCACATCATTTTTCCGCAAAAGGTTACTAAATTTTAAAAAATATTTTTAATAATTTACTTAATTTCATGCTGTAAATTTTAAATAATAAAAATCAATAATTAAATTTTTAATAATATGCTAATTTCACCCTGTGAAGTTTAAATAATAAAAATCAATAATCAAACATTTCATGTGACATGTTAGATGCTATAAAAACTTTATAAAAATGCTATTTTTTATAAATATGATTAGCACAAGCATTTATTCTCATTTTTTTATTCTATTTCTTATCGGATTTCTTTCTTACATAAAAATTGCTTGCTTTTTAAAGCTTATTTTTGTTAAAAAAATAGTTTAAATTGCTGTAAAAATAAACATTTATCCTAAATTTAATTTGACTAAACTAAACCGATAAAAAATATTAAAAGTGTCAGTCTTCAATATACTTTTAAAAAAACGCCTTTTATATTTAAATTTAATTATACAAAAGGTTATGGACCTTTAGTGTTAGTATTGAAAGATTTTGTTTTTCAAATCATCATAATTCTTTTGGCAAAAACATCGCAATAAAACTTGATAAATCAATTAAATCAATAAAAATATCCCTGTTGTAGTTTGATAATAATTATTCATAAATAATCATATAAATTTAATTAGTCTTCCCATCTTCGATGCAGTTTTAGGGTCATTTAGATATAATTTAACCATAGAGATCTTCTGTATTTTGTATCCTACCTGTATCCAAAGATTTGTGTTTAAAACAAAAAATCAAGAAATTCGCCAGAAAACCGATTAAAACGATGTCTAAATAAATAATTTGTTTTCTTTTATAAAAATTCTAGAAGTAAATACTAAGAGGAAATATCTTTGTGGTTCGTTTTTTTAAATATAAAATATTTTTTAAAAAAACGAACCACAAAGAAAACAAACCTCGGTAAAATATTTTATGTTTTATCAACGGCGATTATTTTAGACAAACAAATTTCGGTATAATTTATTATAAGCATCACGATACCCCGGTAAGGACGGCTCTTGAACCTGCTTACCGAAGACTGGAGGCAGATAGGAGGAAGGTAAAACTGCCTCAGAGGCAACATGGAGGCAGGGTGAAGGCAAGTAGGAAGCAGGGTGGAGGCAGGTAAAACTACCTTGGGGGCAGGTAGGAGGCAGGTGACCCTGCCTTCTATGTTATAGCATATATAGGTTAGGAGGCAGGTAGGAGGCAGCTAAAACCTCGGAGGCAGGTAGGAGGCAGCTTGGAGGCAGGTAGGAGGCAGCAAAATTTCTGATGGAGGCAGGTAATAGGACGTAAAAACCGTTTTTCCCAATTCAGGCACCCCGTCCGTACCGGAATACAATACGGGTTATTATACAGCATAATTATATATAAAAACATAAATGTGGAAATTATAAGCCTTATAATTTTAAACTGTTAAGTTCACTTGAAACCATTAGTGTTTTTGTTTAAGCTCGCAGCGCGTCCTTTCATTAATTAATTAATTAATTAAATTAATTAAATTAATTAAATTAATTAATTAATTAATTTAATTAATGTAATTCAATTGAACTGTTCTTACTAGATCCGGTGACCGAATCTTCGCCTGAACCGTTGATTAATTTTCCAGTCAATTCAACGAGTCAATCGTCATTTGATTTGTTAGCTAAATTTGTCACTTTCCCGGGGAGTGAATATTGCATAGTCTTAGTCGCTAAGCCGTTAGTGCATTTATTCGCCCATTTGTCTGTCGAATTAAGGACTGAATTGTCACTAGAAATGGGCAGAGACTTGTCTTTGCTAGCTGAATTAAGGACTGAATTGTCACTAGAAATGGGCAGAAACTTGTCTTTAGTAGTTGAATTAAGGACTGAATTGTCACTAGAAATGGGCAATGATTTGTCCCTACTAGCTGAATTAAGGACTGAATTGTCACTAGACATGGGCACCGACTTGTCACTGCTAGCTGCGATGACTGAAGTACGAGAAGTTGCGGAATAAACTTTCGAATGTTTCTTTCTAATGTTTTTCAAAAAGGCGAAAACCGCTGTTCTTTTGTCGTCGTTTTCCGACGGTAGCGCCACAGACATAACGACCGGTAAAAAGAGTAAACTGTGCACCAGACCGAACAGCATGCTGAGGAAAACGGTTTTGAAAAAGGTGAGCACTATGTAGGCTGGAACGGTGGACAGAACCAAAACGCCGATCATAGTTGACACTCCACCCTAAATACTTTGTTTAATTTAAAATAATGACCAAAATATTGCTTTAAAAATAGACTCGGCAAACGGAGTGATTTCACCCCGGGCATATTTTTGTGGCGCTATGTAGGTCAAACCGATGACCAGAACCAAAATTCCGATCGTAGTTGACACTCCTTCCTAAATACCTTGTTTAATTTTAAGTAGTAGCCTTGAAAAATTGTTTTAAAATAACACAGGAAAAGGGGATGATTTCACCCCGGGCATATTTTTGTGGCGCTATGTAGGTCAAACCGATGACCAGAACCAAAATTCCGATCGTAGTTGACACTCCGTCCTAAATACCTTGTTTAATTTTAAGTAGTAGCCTTGAAAAATGGTTTTAAATTAACACAGGAAAAGGGGGTGATTTCACCGCGG
Organism: Microlaimidae sp. YZB2_3; assembly: GCA_030248175.1. Classification (NCBI taxonomy): domain Eukaryota; kingdom Metazoa; phylum Nematoda; class Chromadorea; order Desmodorida; family Microlaimidae; species Microlaimidae sp. YZB2_3. The sequence continues at coordinate 13,060 of JASAMX010005510.1, forward strand.
GCGCTTAGGAAAAGGTTTTGAAAAAGGTTAGCACTACATATATAGGCAGGAACAGTGGCCAGAACCAAAACGCCGATCATAATTGAGATTCCGCCCTGAACAAAAAATAACTTTTTAAATTTCAAATAATAACCTTGAAAATTGTTCTAAAATAAGAGCAGGAAAAGAGGACGATTTCATCACCAAAATAGATCCATGTTAATTTTTTATCAAAATTGACCGTAATGTGTATGTTTATTGGTCTGTTATTAACAAATTCGATTTATCTAGGTTACCTGTCTTCTAAACCACTCTATAAATTTTCAAATTAAAACGAAAAAATATTTTGAGCTTTTCCCAGAAACAATTTTTAAAAATCAACATTTTACAAAAATTTAAAGGTCGAGCTCCAGTTGATTAACCTGATAAAGTTTCTTAACAAATACATTTTTTTAAAGAAAAAACTTAAGAGTGTCACTTTACAAGCGATAGAATAAAAATTGATATATATCGGTAAAATAAAAAAGGAAATAAGGGCATTATTCGTTTCATGCACTAAAAAAATTATTTTTTTTCTATCTGTATTGCAAAATTGTATCATGGGTGGCGCGGGAGCGCCACGGGGCGATTTAGTCCCGTGGCGCTGCGCCAACCATTATTAGAGAACGTGGGTAAATTTTGGAATTCAGAACCTTCTTCTTCTTCTTCTTATTATTATTATTATTATTATTATTATTATTATTATTATTATTATTCCAACGCTCCATTCTTAAAAGCGATATTCCTCATTCGTTACTGATTGATCAAAAATAAACATGGGCTCATAAGAAAGATGAAGGAATTACACAACTTTCTTAGGAAGCACTTTTTTGATTTAGGTCCTTGTTATCGATTTATTGAATAAAATAAAAAAATTGAAAAATAGACAAATAAAAACTCCCAAACGCACAATAACAGCCTTTTGGCAACAATAAGGATTGTACAGAGCAGACAACCAACATCCCCTCATAAAAACCGCACAAAAATAGCAGACCGTTTTTAATTGGTGCCAGAAACAAAACCAGTTCCAAGCGCCATCTGCTTCAACCGCGCGGAAATCGGTGAAAACAACAGAGTACTTTTTTTAATTCTTGCATTACTGATGACAAAATTAATTCAAAATTTTATTTATTAAAAAATAATAATAAGCGTCGGTGGCGCGGGAGCGCCACGCGCCGGTAGGTAATCATCGGTGGTGCGGGGGTGCCACACTGCAATTTAACCCACCGCACCGCGCCAACTATACTTAGAGAACGTGAGCAAATTTTGTAATTCATGTTCATCATCTTCTTCTTACTATTATTTTTACTTTAGAATTATAATTGCAATCATTGGCGCACGTCATCGCGCCAACTATATTTAGAGAACGTAGGTAAACTTTGTCTGGAGCGCCACTGCACCGCACTAACTATAATTAAACAACGTGGGTAAATTTTGTAATTTAAATTCATCATCTTCTTCTTGTTATTTTTTATTTAAAAAAGTATATCTCGGCAACGGAATGATTATAAACATATGTCATTGCGCAGCTAAAACTATAGTTTATTAGGCTATTTTTTAATTTAATTCAAAAAAAGTGGTAGACTAGCCTTGAAAAATGCTCTAAGAATAGAGCAGGAAAAAGGGGCGATTTTTCCCCGGGCGTATGTTTAGACAGAAAAGATGTGGACTAGTTTGAGACAGACATTATGTGGACTATAGAAAATTTGCATTTGGTTTGGCCAGCTGCTCACTAAATAAAAATTTCTGCGATATGATAATGATTTGTTTATACATTGATCTAATCACACAGCACTTTTGCATTTTTTTAGTTTGATGAAATGTCAATTGAAAAAATTATACTCACAGCAATCTTTGACAAGCGCGAAATCGCCACTTTTTCAAATTTATAGTTGTTTCTTACACATACAAATCTAACCTTCAAATTGAAAAGGTGGCGATTTCGCGCTTGACAAAGATTGCTGTGAGTATAATTTTTTTCAATTGACATTTCATCAAACTAAAAAAAATGCAAAAGTGCTGTGTGATTAGATCAATGTATAAACAAATCATTATCATATCGCAGAAATTTTTATTTAGTGAGCAGCTGGCCAAACCAAATGCAAATTTTCTATAGTCCACATAATGTCTATCTCAAACTAGTCCACATCTTTTCTGTCTAAACATACGCCCGGGGAAAAATCGCCCCTTTTTCCTGCTCTATTCTTAGAGCATTTTTCAAGGCTAGTTATAATTAAATTATGACTTATTAATACTCTAAAAAGGAAAAAAAATAATTGTTTACGTTTTTATTCTTTTTTCCCTTCTTTTGAATACCTATTTGTAATCCTTAAATCTCACGCAACAACGCAAGTGAGATTGAGGTTTAGAAAATACGTTTCAAACTGTTGAATATTTAGTTCTTTGTTTTAAAAACTGCGCAGAACATATATAAAGTACTATTCATATCGAACTAAATGTCCCATCGAGTGCGCGCCATGCAAATTAAAGGACGCCATATGCAAAATATTTATTATGTAAGGTTAATCAGTTTACATACGAACCAGTTTACTTGTATTATCGGCGGTCCCAGAGTTTCCAGTGCCCGTACGGTTCTTGCATCGGAGGTGCGCAACATATGCAAATTAACCGACACCGTATGCAAATTATTTATTATTTGAGAATAAGCTTACTTGTATTATCGGCGGTCCCAGGGTTTCCAGTGCCCGTACAGTTTTGTCGTCCGAAGTTCGGCAGTCCTTGGCTTTGACATGGGCGAAACAAATATGGGCTGACAAGTCCACGGCGAATCCGATGCTCATCACTATCGTAATCATGGACACGGCGTCCATGTTCACGCCCCACAAGGCCATGTAGCCCACTATACCCAACACGATGGACACGATAGAAGACACGATCAACACGCACGAGGGCACGCTGGGTATTAGCAGGGCGGACACGGCGGTCATGCACGCGGTGGCTATGAGGACGTTCCGAACGGTGGCCCAGGTTATAATAATGTACCTATCGGATAGTTGTAATCGGGCCGGGCCGGAATTTTCGCAAAAATTTCGTTGCCATGACACAATGAGTCAAAATCGCCGTAAACTACCAGTAACTGTGACTTTTTTTATCTATTAACACATAAATAATCTAAACAAAATGAGTCAGAGTCGCGATGATTTTATACTGATTGTGACTCTTTGTTGTCTTTGTAACGATGATATGTTTTACACTGCCTGTCCGGAGCCTCAGGTCGGGCCGGGTCAACGAGCCGGCCGGGCTCCCGAATTCCCGGCTCGTTTACAACTGTATATGGAGAATTACGACAGTTAATTTAGTGTACACAAAGGTCTCGAGAAGAATTGAAAATAATTTGAATAAAACCAAAAAAATGAAGAAGAAAAAATAATAAGCACAACCAGCTGTTTTTTAAAATAAAATGTTTTATGTTTATGTTATTTTTCTGTGTTATAATTGTTTTTTTTTGCATTAACCAACGTCATATACAAATTATTTTAAATCTCCTCGAGACCTTTGTGTACATTAAATTCACTGTCGTGATTCTCCATAGATAATGTTATTTACTGATCGGCAAAAATAAAGAAAGGATGGTAGACCGTGATGTTGTAGGGATGCTTGTATTTGTCGGCGATGGCTCGCAACTGTAAAGTCATTTCCTTGTGGTCGATAGGTAGCTTCATGTTGCTCAAACCGATCTAAATATATTTATGACGGAATCTCAATTATCAAATTTTAACATCGAAAATAACTAAATGTTTGACGGAAAATTAAAACAAAGCCAACCTACCCTTAGTCTGAAAGAACGAAGTTCAGGGGGATTATCGGGATTTTCTCCATAGTCCCATACCATATCGTTTTCCCACATTTTTTTAGAACCGCTGAACTCTATCCAGTTTCTTAAATTTTCGTTCCACATTTCAGTTGTATTTTCTACAGCTGCGTGTAAATCTTTCAGGTACTTTAGATATTCCAAATACCAAAACACAGTCGCTTCTCGACCTAAATACATCCATAGTCATATAGAATATCAAAAAACACCTTATAATATTTTTCTATTTTCTTTTAAAAACGACTGTGAGTTTTTAAGTTTTTTTTTTCAATTTTGCCGTGTACATAAAAATTTGCTCAAAACAACCGTTATTTGCCCGAAATGACCGCCAAAAATTTATTAGAATTTCGGAATTTTTCAGTGTGACATTACAGGTGTTTCTTTAGTTTTTGATTTCTTTAAATTTTTAGATACGGCACATCTTGGTTCGACCCGCGAACCAGTTCTGCCCAATTAAAGTTCTGTATTATTATTTCCAATCAGAATTACAATCAATCAGAATTAATTACAACAAACTGGGTGACCACCTGCTAAAAAAATAGGGACCTGAGAGAATCAGTAAAAATTCATCAGTTAGGACTCAGAATTTCTTTTAAAATCCCGCTTTTTTACAAAATACCGAAAATCAGTCAATCTGGCCGTACGAAAATTAGTATTTGTTTTTTAAAAATTATTTGCTTTTTAAGAAAAACTGAAAATAGGGTATTTAATAATTTAAACAGTTTTGTTTAAAATTTTTAATTGTTTGTTCCTCAATATTTGATTTCGTATTGTAAATCATCGCCGTCAGCCAAGCGTAACTTGTCTATGATTTTTTATAAAAACCACTGGAAATCAAATGATTCTTACCTAAAGTGTGTGGAGTGTTTTCGAATCCTTCAACAATTTTCATAATATTTTGTCGCTCCTGAAAGTGACTTAGATTCGGTGCTTTAACGAAAGCTACATGAACTTGCATGCCTTTTTCCATAAAATAGTTCAATTTTTGCAAATACTCGGCAACATAATGATTCTTAACAGCAATATTTTCAGGATTTAAACCTTCCTAAAATTAATAGTTATAAATTTTTCAATATTTTCAAGTTTTAGTTACACAGACCGAGCAAAAGATTTAGATGTAGCGGACTTATTACATTTAAGTCACTATGCAGTTAATAACTGTTGGTGGTCTACAGTGAAGAAATAAAATAAACGAACTCCCATATTTTCTGAAGTACTATATAAGCAGAAGAAAATGTGGAAATTCGTCAATTTAAATGGTTTAAAATTTTTGGGAAATTTAGCGTTATTTGGTCAGCTTATTAATTAGTCGATATTAATCGAGGACTATAATTGTATTGATATTTGTACGCTAATATTATTTTAAATAAACTTTTAAAATAAAAAAAAAGATATTAATCGAGGAGAAACCACAAAGATCTTTAAAGGTATCTTTCAAAGTGCCATCGAGATTTCCGTGAAATTATTGATTTTTGGTCAGTGTTCATTGGCTTAAAGTGATTTTTCTTAGTTTTTTAATTCCGAATTCCCATCCCATTAACTTTCTTTTGTAAGTTTTTAACTATTAACGTTTAATCAAACGGAGTTTGGGATTAACGTGAAAGTTAAACCAATCTTAGAATATTAATTGGTTAAAATTAGCATTTGTTTGTTTATTATAAATAATATCATCAAATGACTCGATTTATTGAAATGAAAAAAACTGCACAACCGCGGTGTAATTTTTTAAAATCTGGTTTCGCCCTGAAATATATTAATTAAAGTAATTAAATATTTACTTTCAACTGAAAACACCCATAAATCGCTCCGAAGAGATATAAAAGATACAAAAATGCTGTGAGTTTTTTAGGAATTGGTTTCAATATAGCGGGACCGTAATAGTTTTTTAGCAGTTCTTCAACCATAGTTTTCTTTTTTTTAAACGTTTTAATTTCTTTTGATCTAGTGATTGCATCACATTTGGCGCAAACAGTACCAGCAAGAAAAAATTTTGAACAATGAGTTGCTAAAAATAAAAATATTACTATTATTTATTGAAATTAAATCTACAAACTAATCAGTGAACAAACTTAAAAATTTATATAGCTATGTAAAAAACCAATAAATTTAAACTGATAGTGAATTAATAAAGCTTCAAGATTGTTTTCATCGATTTAGGGTCGATGGAGCCTAGGGAACTTGGATCTGGAACTTGGAGCCGAAAATAGGAAACTTGGAGCCGTAAGTGGGGAACTTGGAACCGAAAATAAAAATCGCTAAAACGTGTACCTAAGCCTAAGCGAAACTTAAATTTAAGCCCAAACCAATTTTTTCTGAAAGGCTCCAAGTTCCCATTGCTCGTGGTTCCAAGTTTCTAAAAATTTTCGATGGCTCCAAGTTTCCTGCTTGTGGCTCTAAAGACCCCGTACCTTTTCATCTTTTGCTATTATTTAAAACTAAAGATCAAAGAACAAAGACTACATGAAGTGTGGAATCGGTAATTTTTTTAAAGAACTTAAACTACCGTTTTTTGCTTCTGTTTTGCAATTTATATTTGGTTCCAATGCTATTTATTACGAAATAAAATTTCACGAAAATTCTAACTTTTTTTGTCATTCCGGCCAACTTTTATCTGAAAAATGCAATGCCGTCCATCGTTCTCCGAATCTCCCAGAAAGGCCATGGCCGCCGCGAAAAAGGTGATCTGGTAAATGTAGCAGAAGAAAATCGCCACCGCCGTATAGCCGCAAAACATCCACACACCCGGCAATTCAGTGATACAGCCGATTGTAAAGGATAGAGCGTCGGTCAGCGAGGTTATGGTTATGGACACGGCCGCGTGGGAAAGCGTCTTTCTCAGTCTAAAATAAAATGCTCCAGGAATAGAACAGGAAAAGGGGGTGATTTTACCCCGGGCGAAAAATCCCGACCACCGTGTAACCGCAAAACATCCACACACCCGGCAACTCGCTGATGCAGCCGATTGTAAAGGATAGAGCGTCGGTCAGCGAGGTTATGGTTATGGACACGGCCGCGTGGGAAAGCGTCTTTCTCAGTCTAAAATAAACTGCTCCGGGAATAGAACAGGAAAAGGGGGATTATACACCCCGGAAAAAAAACCCCCCCCCCGCAAACCCCAACCGTAAGCGGAGGTTATGGTTATGGACACGGCCGCGTGGGAAAGCGTCTTTCTCACTCTAAAATAAACTGCTCCAGGAATAGAACAGGAAAAGGGGGTGATTTTACCCCGCAAATCCCACCCCGCAAAAACCCACCCCGTGTAGCCGCAAAACATCCACACACCCGGCAATTCACTGATGCAGCCGATTGTAAAGGATAGAGCGTCGGTCAGCGAGGTTATGGTTATGGACACGGCCGCGTGGGAAAGCGTCTTTCTCAGTCTAAAAAAAAAAATCGCCGAACCGCCGTGTAACCGTACAGTCAAGGCGAGGTATTTATACACGCCAAAGCTCTTCCAAAAAAAAATTACAACCCGGGCGAAAAATCGCCACCGCCGGTAGCCGCAAAACATCCACACACCCGAAACTCCATACAGCCATTAAAGGAAAAAACTCCCACAATGGTTATGGACACGGCCGCGTGGGAAAGCGTCTTTCTCAGTCTAAAATAAACTGCTCCAGGAAAAATACCCGGAAAAAACGCCCAACCCGTGTAACCGTACAGTCAGCGAGGTTATGGTTATGGACACGGCCGCGTGGGAAAGCGTCTTTCTCACTCTAAAATAAACTGCTCCAGGAATAGAACAGGAAAAGGGGGTGATTTTACCCCGGGCGAAAAATCGCCACCGCCGTGTAGCCGCAAAACATCCACACACCCGGCAATTCACTGATGCAGCCGATTGTAAAGGATAGAGCGTCGGTCAGCGAGGTTATGGTTATGGACACGGCCGCGTGGGAAAGCGTCTTTCTCAGTCTAAAAAAAACTGCTCCGGGAATAGAACAGGAAAAGGGGGTGATTTTACCCCGGGCGAAAAATCGCCACCGCCGTGTAACCGTACAGTCAGCGAGGTTATGGTTATGGACACGGCCGCGTGGGAAAGCGTCTTTCTCACTCTAAAATAAACTGCTCCAGGAATAGAACAGGAAAAGGGGGTGATTTTACCCCGGGCGAAAAATCGCCACCGCCGTGTAGCCGCAAAACATCCACACACCCGGCAACTCGCTGATACAGCCGATTGTAAAGGATAGAGCGTCGGTCAGCAAGGTTATGGAAACGGCTGCGTTCAAAAGAGCGATTTTCTCAGTGTAAAAAAGAATAGATCGCAGGAAAAGCGGGCGATTTCAACCCGGGCGTATGTTTTAACAAGAAAATTGTGGACAAGCCTTGGCTACAGACATTGCCGCTTGTGAAAGCGTCTTTGTTAGTCTAAAATACTAATTTTAAAAACGCTCTAAAAATAGAGCCGGAAAAGGGGGCGATATAATCCGGGCGTGTTATACCCGTGCGTGCCTTGGTCACGGCTGCATGGGAGCAATCTTGTTCTTTCTCAATCTGTAAATCTGTAAAACATATCCCGAAGCCTAAACAAAAGCCTCAAATCCAACCCCAATACATTTTAGTTTGGCTCTAAATTCCGAAAATTTTTAACGGCTCCAACGTTTCCTGCTGACGGCTTTAAAGCCCTTTTCTTTGAATATATGCCTTATTTTCATCCTGTTTTTATTTGTCTCTGAAGGACGAATACTAACACTTACACCTTCTTGCGTTACTCCCACCTAACTGTCTCTAGCCTGCCTACATGAATATCGTCGTTACTACAGAAAAATGAGCCAGAGTTCGTATAAAATATGTGTGCCTGTGACTCATTTTAAATTTAAAACAGAACCCTAATAACTACAGAATGAGTCACAGTCACGTGTATTTTATCATTACAGTGGCTCATTTTGCCGTAGTAACAACGATACGTTATTTTCGATTCATCTTCCTTTATATTCTTTTTTTTCTGCCTATACAACCTGAAGGATGCAAGTTCCTTTTTCATTGTCACTACTGTTATAATCAGGTCAAGTCAAGTGTTTATTCCAGTTACCAAAAACAAATAAAAACAAAGAAAAATATTCATATCACGCATAATTCCAATATAAACTTAGTGATAACAAACCTGTCCACTGTTGTATCGTGAGGATTTGTTTGATGCCAACCTGCTGTCATTATAAACATATCATCAACACCAATGGCTAAAAAAATACATTGTGAATAAAAAATACATTTAGAGAAAACAGCGATTTTTGTTAAAGAATAAAATAAAAAATGTCGACAATGTTAAATTTTTTTTTTTAACTAAATATCCGCTTAAAATTTCCATGATTGCCATTATCAAAACAAAAGCTTAATTAAGAAGGAACTAAGATTGCGTTCTAAGTTTTCTTACGGAATAAAAAAAACGGGTATAAGAACTAATAACCAATTCCAATCTCGTCCTTTGTAAAAATAAATTTATAAAAACCACTAGTTGACAGATTATAGGAAAAGGTGGTGTTCTCATTTGAGGGTGATCAATCAATAAATTATGTGTTGTTGCAGTAAGTATAAATATTTTATGTGCTAATCGCAGGACTTATACCTGAATTTTTTTCATAAAAGTACAAAATGCTTTTAGCCAGTACGAGTGCACATCTTTATGTATTGACTTTAAAGCAGTATTGACACTAATCATTAGTGATGGGCGGAACTACGGAACCCCCGGAACTCCGGAACCGCGACCAGAACCGGAATTGAGATTTTCCAAAAATCCGGAACAGGAACCGGAACCGTAATTCCAAATTTTGCCCGGAACATCCGGAACCCAGAACCGGAACCGCCTATCATTTTGTGAAACCCCCGGAACGCCGGAACCGGAACCAAAACCGGATATGAGATTCTCCAAAAATCCGGAACAGGAACCGAAACCGGAATTGAGATTTTTAAAAAATCCGGAACAGGAACCGGAACCGTAATTCCAAATTTTGCCCGGAACATCCGGAACCCAGAACCGGAACCGCCTATTACACTATGAAACCCCCGGAGCACCGGAACCGGAACCAGAATTGAGATTTTTCGAAAATCCGGAGCAGGAACCGGAACCGGAACTGCCCATCACTACTAATCACATTCTTTCATCACCTATTACAAACTAGCTCTTTAATACATGATCGATCGGGCTAAAATTTTTATTGCTTTACCGTTGGCTCTGACAACCAAATATATCAAAAATTCTAAAAAAGTTGTTTGTTTCGTGCGATAGAATTTTAAATAGTGATAGTGCCCCTTTCTTACAGTGCCTCGTATCTTATTTTGGTTACCTATTTCACTCTTAATAATGCTATTAATTGTTAAATTCCAGTCAGTTTGCTGAACATATGAGTCTATAGGGCAATAAACCCGAAGGCTATCTGGAAGCGACAAATCTAAAACGCCATGGGTTTTTTCCATAAAATTTGTGAACAAATATTAATTTGAAAAATGAACTTTTATTTTTTACTTTTTCTTTACAATAATAAGTCGATTTACAATTTGTTTTTTTAATAATGTTAATTTTATTTTTTTATTTTTTCATTTGCATCAATTATAACAATAATGCAATAAAAAAATAAATTGCGAGTATTTTTTTTAACAAACATGATTAAAAATAGTTAATATAATTTTAAATAAAAATTAAATAAACAGCGATTAATTTTCATTTGTGGGAAGATTTTGTAAATATTAGTCATGTTTAAGCCGTTCCAAATAATTATAAATCAACTGGTTGGCAGTTCTCCAAAATGAGAATTTGCTTACTTGTGAACCGAAATTAAGGTAAATTTGCAGTTTCAAAATATTATCAAAATTTTAAGGCCGTTTGGAACACGCTATATTATTTTAAAATAAATTTCGCAAGGGGTTTTGCTAAAACACTTTCGTTGTTTGATTTGTAGCTACCTCGTGGAATTTCGATTTAGGTAATAAATTACCGGATAGTAACAAATTGTTCATTTCATATACCACCTGTATGTTTTATATGACCCAGCGTCCAACGAGATGATGCAACAGTAAAGTGAGGAATGATAAACTTACACAAAACCAAGAACGGCATAACTGCGCAAATCGGATTGTACGGTATTCCGCAGACCAACAGCAATCCGTACGACGTCATCACCGCCATGGCGGAGGCGAAAACACCCGCCACGGCCAACAGAGGTTTGCTCCTCACCCAATCGATAATAAAAAATCCGCAGTTGGTCGTTTCGGATTTCGGCATGAGCACGAAGCTCCATAAAACGGACACGGCACTCAACAGGATTGTGGCGATAATGAAATTGATGGTAAAGCGATCCGCGCTGTGCTAAAATTAGAAAAATTCTTTGAATTTAAGGAGACGTGAGTGAGATTGATCCTTTGCAATTGTTATCGCAGCTCAGACGCGGAGTGTATATTGCGTCCCGCTGCTCGGAGTGAAAGGGTTGGTGAAAAGGTTCCCGACGCGAAGTTTAACTCTAGGTAGCACTAATGCGCTCGTTTTCCCTGTTTTGGACGCTTTTTTTAGCTTAAAAACAAAAAAAGGGTCAAGGTCTGGATAGTACGTTTCCAACTGTTGACTCACCTTAATTCTTTGCTTACAAAACCACACAAGATAAAATTGGACGTAGGGTAATTGACTTAAATACGGCCAGCGCTAATTTTGGCCACTGAACATTGTGCTCTTGGTCTTGACAATCAAAATCATGTGAATCAATGAAGAATAAAACTACAACAAAAAAACACCTAACACTCAAAAAAAAAAAAATATATACATATTCCCAACAAAAAAAACCACACAAATAAACGAATACTAAATACATAAAGATCAGTACATAACAATATATATCTGGCCATACTCAGTGTATTTTGTCGCTTTTCGCATGGCAAAAATAACAGCCGGTGGCCGAAATTAAGACTGGCCGAATTAAGGTAAGTTCCACTATTATTCATTATACTAAACGTGCAAACAGTTGCGCGCAATCTATGCTCAGCATTTTTAGCTCATTTTATAAAATAACTAAATTAACCAAAAATCTTCAACATAAAAAAGCGGTACGGGAAATTTAAAGCCGTAAGCATGAAATTTTAAAGCTGTCAAATTTTTTTGGAAACTTGGAGCCGCTAAAATGGGCACTTGGAGGCGGAAGAAAAAAACTGGTGTAAGTTTAGGTTTAGGCCATAGGTGGGCAGCCTCCCGGATTTTGGGGGGTATACCCGACCCCCGAAATTTGAAGGAGGGTTTCCCAAATTTTTTTTTGGGTATACCTCAAATACCCCATTTTTAACGTTTTTAGTACTAAGACCCTTAAATTTTAGGGGGGAGGGTGTCCGGGGTAGCCCTAAGTTTTAGGGGTGAGGGGGGGTCGGCTATAATCGGGATTTTTTTGGGGGAGTATAACCCCCCCCAACCCTCACCATGTCCACCTTTGGCTTAGGCTTAGAAGTAGAAACTTTATAGAATCACTTTTAGCCAATTAGCGCTTAGGGAAAAATTTGAGATCTCTCATTGATTGGAGATCAATTTTTTCCCTAGCGCTAATTGGCTAAAACATCTCCTCCGACAACCATTCCCACACTGTAAAATATATATATATATATATATATATATATATATATATATATATATATATATATATATATATATATATATATATATATATATATATATATATATATATATATATATATATATGACGTGATCATGAATAGGGTAGTGCATTTAATTTCGGCACTTTTTCGTTTTTCCAATGTAACTTTTCACTGTATGGCCTGATTTTCATATTTGATAGCTCATTTTAAAGCTTTTACGATACTGCGTTGCGTCATAAAAAATTCACTGTACGAAAATTGTTTTTTTACTTAATTAAATCAGTTTTTAAAAAAATCAAAAATTGCCGAAATGAAATATATGCATTTAATTTTGGCACTTTACAAACAATCGATTGTTTCTCAGTCAAAAATCATCATTTTCAAAAATTTAAAAACCTATCATTATCTCCAGACAGTTTTTTTCAATTTAAGCTTTTACTTGTTGTTCAACGTGTAACTGGCAAAAAGTTACAGCTAAAATGCTAAATGGTATCAAAATGAGGAAAATTTGGGAAAAAAGTGCATTTAATTTCGGCACTTTTTAAAAAGACTCCCTTAATCGAGTTTAAGTGCAGTGATATGACTCCTACACATTTGAACGTTGTCTTTTACCTATTTACAACTACAATTTAACACCCGACCACTAAATTCGTCCCGTTTTTACCTACAGCAATAGTGTGCCGAAATTACACTATTTTATTTTATAACGATTGCTCACCACAGACGCAACGTAGAACCACGGGGAGTAAAAATTCGGAAAATAGACTAAATTTTACCAGGACAGTTTAATTTTTAAACCAATTTATTGCGTAATCATGAAATGCCCATGTTCTAAAAACGAGTAACAATATTTTTTAATTATAAATCACAAAATTTCACATGAAAATATCATAACATAACAAATAAAAAGCTCACGACAGTCATCTACATATAATTAGCTCTCATTTGAGCTATCAAACGTCGTATTTCGTCCAGGATTATCAAAGATATTGTCCAAAATAAAAAATGCCCAATTGGGAAAAGTGCCGAAATTAAATGCACTACCCTACTATATGACATTTTGAGGGTCCTTAAACTCCTGACGTGTAACGATTTCGAACCTGCGGTTCTAAGTTCCCCATTTTGAGTTCGAATTTCCAATTTACAGCTCCAAGTCGACTTTAATTTGAAGACTTGAATTTACGACTTTAAATCAAAACGACGGATGCAACGTAGCGTGTTTAATTAAATAAACATCCAACAAGTTAAACTAAAGCGCGGTTTTTTTGAAATTAGTCAGTCGAACACATGTCACGCTATATTGTGAAGGAGAAAAAAAATGGTGAAAAACAAACCTTTAAACCCTGAGTGATAGACTCGTCGTGCATAATCGCCAAATCGATAAGATCCGATTTATATTGATTTACCACGAAATCTTGAATCGTGTATTTGAATTGGCGACTTTGATAATCCAAAATGGACCCAGGATCCTTTTCGTCGTGGATCAAGTTGTAGAAAATCCTAAAAAAAAATTTCTGACAAATTATTTTAACAAATAACAATTTTTAACAAAAACTAGTGAAGTTCCTACCCACCAAAATCATTAAAAGCAGGGGAAGCTCTGGAGGTACGTCCCTTAAATTAGAGATTTCAAACATATTAAAACTTGAAATATGTTCTGAAGATATGTGTGTTGAATGCATGGCAGATAAAGGCAAATTAGTATAATTTTTATTCCAACGTTTCGAACTGATAAAACAGATCTTCTGATTATACATACAAACTGATAAACAGACGAAGATCTGTTTTATCAGTTCGAAACGTTGGAATAAAAAGTATACTAATTTGCCTTTATCTGCCATGCATTCAACACACATATCTTCAAATTATGACCTTCAAGGCAACCCAAAAGGATTCCGTGAACATGAAATATGTTCTAAGTTATTTTATTTTAATTTTGAGGACTATTTTTTTTTGTTTCCAATAAATGTTGCAAAAAAATTAGTTTAAAATTTTTTTTTGACAGAATACTTTTTATTATTTATAAAATTAGCGTTAGCATAAAAATAGAGCGGAACTCCTAAAATTCAAGTATCACTTCGGAGCTTAGGAGCTCGGAGCTCTGAAAACATCAGTAACAAAGACAATAAGATAACAACTTTCATTAGAAACTTTATATCGGGAGCAGTTTGAGCATATTTTGTGACATGAACGTTCTTGCAAAATATCGTTTAATTTTAATTCTTGAAGACTGTTACCTAAAGCGTAACAAACAAGTGTAGAGGCTGGTTCATACTTATGACAAAATGTCCTTTGGACAAATACAGCGTAAAAACGTCCTTTGGACTTTGTCAAAAGGACAAAATCCAAAGGACAACGTGTTCATACTTTTTGTCCTTTGGACTTTTCCCTTTGGATTTAGTCCTTTGGACTTTGTCCAAAGGACAAATTTTAAGTAGCGTTCATACTTCGTCCAAAGGAAAAAGTCCAAAAGACGTTTTGGCTTGTCCAAAGGACTTTTGGCTTCTCTAAAATTGTCCTTTGGTCTTTGTCCAAAGGACGTTTTGTCATAAGTATGAACCAGCCTTAACATGCATTTTTGGTGTTAACAAACTGGGCAGGTCAAGTTTTGGTGGACAAAAGTGTTGGGACGAAGCATCTTAAAGGTTGTCACTCCTTTGGCTAAAGTATGTATATTTACTCTCGTTTTCTAGCTACAGTAAAATTAAACTGACAATAAGCAAAATTGTGAAAAACAAAAAAGAATCTCCGACTGAACATAATTTCAAACCATAATTTTACTACCAAAAAATTCGTATGCGTGGCTTTTTATGGTTTGCAAAAATAGAGTATAATTGGAGCTAAACATCGTTTTGTTTAGTAGAACAATTTAAAAGTTTGCGTGTAAGGAAAGATTAATAGACAACACAAAAATATATAATATACCAAAAAATGTGCAACTCCTACATATAAAAAAGTACGGAAAAGTAGGCCATTATAATGGGCCTCTCCATTTAAATGGCACCCTCCTTTATAATGGCATAGTAGTCATTTTAATTACGCGAATTAAAATAGAGAGGAAGCCATTATAATAGCCATTTATTGATTTAATTTCACTTCATATATACTCACAATTGTAATACTTTCCGGGCCGCATGAGTTTTATCCTGTTGGACAGTAATAAACCAAAATGAAAAGACTCGTGCGGCCGGGACAGTATTACACTTGTGAGTATATATGAAGTGAAATTAACTCAATAAATGGCTATTATAATGGCTTCTTCTCCATTTTAACTCGCCCAATTAAAATGACTACTATGCCATTATAATGAAAGGTGCCATTTAAATGGAGAAGCTCATTATAACGGCCTACTTTGTCTTAGTTTTTTATGTAGGAGTTGCACATTTTTCGGTATATTATATATTTTTGGACAAAATACCTTATCGCTTTCGCGTTTATTATCGATCGATCAGTTTTGTTGATCGTTACTCCTCCCAAAATTTCTCCGAAATACATTGGCGTGTCGAATTGGCCGCCGAGTGGATATTTCAAATCGACCAAAGATGAAAATTCCGTTCGAGACGCGAGAATTTGCAGATGGCCGTTGTCGGCGCATTCGTAGTCAAATGTCAAACAGAGCAGTTGATAGTTGAGCGGGAAGTCATCCGAACCGAGCTCTACTGTTAGGTTGTACCTATAATTAAGTTATGTTCTTACGTTTTAATATCAGGCTCCGGAGTTCCGACCTTTTAAGGCAGAAGGAACTGCGGGACTGTGGAGTTCTGCCCTTTAAATGTGCGATTTCAAGCTTATATTAGTTTAAATTACATTATAATTTATTTTTAATAGCTTTTTAAGACTGATTTTATTGTAACTTTTTTTAAAATAATTTTTGAAAAAAATTTAGTTTACTAAAAACCTTTCACAAAATAATCTATGGTATTACTCCTTATTTATTCATAAAACTGCTCCCAAATAGGTCGGATCTCTAAAGCTCCGGAGCTCGGAGCTCTGAAGAACATCACTTTCGTTATTGTTTTTATTGTTCTCAAAGACCTGGAAAACTTGGAGTCAAAAATTAGAAAAATTTGCAGCCGGAAACAGAGAGTTAAAAACTGAAAATTTGAAATCGATAAGACCAATATCAAATCCTGTGCCTAAACTTTTTATTTAAAGTTAAATTTTTAAATAAGCCTAAACCTAATTCTAAACATATTTTTTATTTAGAATTCCAGGTTACCATTTTCACTTGCTTTAAGTTTCCTGTCAATACCTCCAAAAATCTCGTATACCGTTTCTAAGCCAAAAATTTATTGTTGAAAAAGCCTATAAATTAGTGATGTTCCGATCCTCCAATGTCATGCTCCGGAGGTCATGCTGTTAAAGAGGGGGGATTTTTGGAGCTCTGGACCTACGGAGCTCAGAGCTCTGCGGAAGTCACAATTTGTGTCTAAAAACCATTCGCAAAAACAATTGTCTGCTTTTTACTTTATAAAAAATATTTATTTATTCATTTTATTTGTTCAAATGTATAAAACAAGGATCAATACACTAATATGAACAATTGTCAATAAAAAAGAATATTATGCTATTTAATATACATTTGTAACATATTGGAAAATACACTGTATAAGTTTATGGAATCAAGGTGTTTTTTAAAAATGTTTAAGCTCAGAATTGACAACATTATTATCAAGTTTATTCCAGACGTCTATTAACCGGTTTGGAAAAAAAATGTTCGGCGCGCATTTAATATCGTCGTTACTCTGACACAAAGAGTCACAATGACTATAAAATACACGTGACTCTGACTCATTTTGTTTGTATTAGTTGGGTTTTAAGATATAAAAAGAGTCACAGTTACGAGTATTTTACGACACATCTGGCTCATTGTGTCAGAGTAACGACGATATGCTATTTTTGACCACTCATTTCAATGAGTGTCCTCCGGTTTGAGTAACTGTGCGAATTTGGAAGAAATTTTTGGGGTCAATATCAATAGCGATTTGTGTACAATTTTTTATGTAGTAGTGAGGTCATTTTTAGCCTTTTGTTATTCAAGGGAGTCTAATTTAAGTGTTTTAAGCCGTTCACCATATTCTATAGCTGGGAGATTGCACCTCGCAAAAAGCCTCCGAGTAAATGAATGTTGTACTTGTTTTATAATCTTTGTAATCTTTTTGTCTTTTATTAAGCTATAGGAGACCTTATTGAATACGAGACCACATACTGGTCTTGTATTCAATAAGGGGTCTCACAAAAGTATTTTATGCGCGCATGAGAACGGATTTTTGTTTAGTTTTCAAATATCGAAATAATATGGAGCATCTAGCATGGACTTTTAAGGCAATTTTCCGACAGTACGTACTAGGTTTTAAATCATTAGAAACAGTTATTCCCAGGTTTTAACAGTGTAATAGGCCATCTTTTTTGTCGAAAATACTTTGCAGCGATCAGCGCATAAACAACTGATATACTATGAAGATTGAAACCAATTTGTTCTTAAAATAGTACAAATTAAGCGGAATGAAAATTTGTCAACTTACATAATATAATCGTTAAACTTTATTAGTTCATTCAAAATTTCGGCTCTTAAAATATCTCCACCGTCAACTGATGTGGCAATTATTTCTATCCAAAATTTACTGTCGAAACTGTATCCAGGCAGGTAATTTTCGGCGTTAAACGGCCATAATCGGCTGTAAACGCTTTTTTCGTATTTGGCCCTACCGTTTAAAGGGGTTAGAACCCATTCGGTGCTGTTAGCGAAGTTTTTATTCATAAGCAGGAGACCGGGACCCGTAGAAAGAGCGAATATTATGGGTAAAATTAAAAATAGCCATTTGTATTTGTAAACGATTCCGCCGTACCATAAGAATAAACTTTCCAAATAAACATCCATAGTTTTAAACATTGTTAACAGATATTTTTTACAAGGAACAACTATTATACTAAAATATTTAATAATATATAAATACAGAACTATTAAATATTTAATAATATAGTTAAATAAAGTCTTGAACAGTTTCAAATATAAATATAACAGGATAGAATAATAAATAATAGCTAAAAAGTAAATCGAAAAAAAATTTTTGGTAACATAATTTAAACTCGAGGTGCCAGAGATGAAGTAAATATTTATATATAAAAGATGAGGTAAGGTGAAGATTAATTTTAAAAGTTTTTGCGTGTTTACGATTACAAGAAATAAATAACATACTACTTCCATGCTTTTATGTTTACGCCGTAACAAAGTATTCCATTAACTAGACACTAGAAAAACAAGGTTTTTTAAATTTACTTTAATTGATAAAACGAATATTGGTTCGAGGAAATTTTTTAAAAATCTTTGCGCTTAATTTCTAAAACCGGAAACGTTCTTATGCGTTTAGTTCTTTTGCAAAATTTTTACATTTAATAGACGTTATTTTAACAAGATTTTTCGTCCGTAACTTTTTTCTGAACCGTTTTGAATTTTTGCGATTTTTGTTTTTCACGCCTTGTTTTACTCGAGTTTTTTTTCGCTAAATTTTAGGTTAGTTAAGTCGGTAACTAAAGGAATAAATAAATCTTTTTTATTTATGAAATGAAGGTACAATATAAAAAAAGTACATAGAGCTTTAGTGCCAATAAAAAAAGTTTAATATATCTTTTGTTTGTTAAGTTTATAGTCATATTCTAATTAGCCACGCAATCACTTTAAAAGTTTTAGAGAGTTACAGGAAAGAAATGTAATCGTTGTTTCAAAACACAGTGATTATATGTAATGAAAAATACTTTATGTTTTTAAAATTTAGTTTAGTTTAAAAATATTTTTTTTCGAAATGTGTTATTTCCAAAAAAATTTTTCTAAAGCCAACAGCTGTGAGTTGTTTTTCAGACAGATTATTTTCATTTAATAATAATAATAATAATAATAATAATAATAATAATAATAATAATAATAATAATAATAATAATAATAATAATAATAATAATAATAATAATAAATAATAATAATAATAATAATAATAATAATAATAATAATAATAAAATTTAATAAAAAAAATAAAAATAATAATAAAAATAATAATAATAATAATAATAATAATAATAATAATAATAATAATAATAATAATAATAATAATAATAATAATAATAATAATAATAATAATAATAATAATAATAATAATAATAATAATAATAATAATAATAATAATAATAATAATAATAATAATAATAATAATAATAATAATAATAATAATAATAATAATAATATAATATAATAATTCTTTTTTTTCGAATTGAATATTTAGGAAATATTTGATTCGAGAAAAAAAGGCCTTCTGTAGGACCAATGGTGTTGCGACAATCAACTAGTTTTTCTTATTTAAGAATTTTTAATTTTGCTTCATAATCGACGTAACGCATATGACATTTATAAAACAATGTGTTATGGACATTCACTTAAAAAATTAAAACAATGGTAATTTTTTTCCAATATAGTTTTTTGTTGTCCAAAATGAAAATTAGTTGTGATATTTGTTGGTCGGTGAAAGTTTTTGGTTTTTGTACTATGTATTTACATGTCGTTTTAAAATGCCATTTAAATAGTACATTTTTACAGTCGATTTGTTTTGAGATTATCATTATTTTATTATATATGTTTTCCAATATTTCGCATATTTATTTGTTGAAATAAGTTTTGTTTTTAAATAACAACTATGAAAAAATTGCTTCTTTACATACTGCAAAACTTTTATACGGTTGGTACAAATTTATCAGAAATATAGCAAAAACTTCAATTCTTCCATTAATTAAAAACCTGGGGGTCAATATTTTATCTTTTTGGATTTTCAAATCAAATTAAGATTCAGATTCTTAATTAAAATTTAGAATCTTAAAAATGGTTTCTTTAAAATTTTTGTTAAAAATGGTAAAATTCACACAAAGTAAAATTGTTGCGATATTAATATAAAGTCCAAAAATACAGAAAGTTGTTTAAAGTTAAAATCCTTTAGGCTGAAATTCAAGGCGTAACCGCTCGCCGTCAGGAAAAAATAAAGAATAAACGCTTGAAAATAAAAATAATAAAAAAAATTTTCGGAGATAGTGTAACCAATTATTATTAATTTGCGTCAGATGTTTCTCTCCACGTGATATTTTCTCGAAGAAAGAGTGGTTACTTCACCACCTAGTCATTTTCACCCTGATAGAATTCATTTTTAGTTTTCTTGCATTGTTACACTAAAAACCAAAGTTTAGGGTAGAGTAACAGAACCAAAAAAATTTGGAGCTAATCAATTTCAGAGCTGCAATAACTTCAAAACTTCATTTGTGCATAGCTAACCCAAGGATAAGCGTCGGTTTATAGTTCGTCCGAAGTCTTTAAAGGACATAACACTCAAATGTTCAATTTTAGCTGATCTAGAATCATTTTTTTTAATTTACAACTGAGTATTTTTTTAGGTTAAAATGCTAAAAATCGAATTGATCCCGGCGTGTGTTTTTACCAAAAACATGTTAACTAAAATAGGAAGTGGACGTATATCGTCGTTACTACGGCAAAATGAGCCACTGTCATTACAAAATACACGTGACTGTAACTCATTCTGTAGTTAATAGGGTCCTGTTTTAAATTTAAAATGAGTCACAGACGCGCATATTTTATACGAACTGTGGCTCATTTTGCCGTAGTGAAGACAATACGGTCTGGTGCTGGATCTTTGTAGCCGTCAGCGAAAAACTCGGACTTGAAAAAAAAATTTTTAGGAAACTTGTTGAATCCGCAAATATGGGAATTTTGAGCCGAAAGGAAAAAAAATGATTTGAGGTTGGGTTTAGGCCTTGGTTTGGGTTTAGGCCTTGGTTTGGGTTTAGGCCTTGGTTCGGGTTTAGGGATAGGTTTTAACAACCTCACGCGTTTGGCTCCGAATTTCTCACTTCAGGTTTTAAGTTCTTCATGTTGGCTCTAAGTGTTAGCTCTAAATGCTCTAAATGCTATGTCTCTGACTTTAAGGTCTCTCCGGACAGTTTTCTTAAGTATGGAAATTGTGATTTTTGGCATACGAGATCTCGTGAAATACAGTAATATTTCACTAAAAATTTCACGATTATAAAGTGAACATTCATTATATTATTATAAGTAATTGAAATAATTGATATTAAAAATCAAATTGCAATGAATTTTTTTTAAAACCCTTAAAAATATTTACTGCTCACTAGTTATTTAAAAAATACTTCCAATAGAGAGACACAGTTACCCTCTTTTACGTACGTAAAAATTAAACTGAATATTGTTGTATTTATGGTTTAATAATAAATTTTCCGTGAAAAATGAGGATTAATTTTTTCAAAATTTCGTTAAAACTTCGATTTAATTTAATTTGGTAAAATTTAAAGCTCCAGATAGTATATTTCTATTAAAATTTATAATTTTTGGAAGGCCATAATATCTTTTGTATTTTTTAACGCATAAATAATTCTGTCGTGCGTCGTGCATTTTATCGATTTATTTCAGAGGGTGTGTTTATAAATCGCTTTTAGAGCTCATCCCATGGTAGCAGTGGCGTAGTCGGTTAACACTTCGTTACCTTTTTGAAAGGTCCCGAGATCGATTCCCACATAAAACAAATTTGGCCACAATTTTTTTTTTTGATTTTAATAATGTTTTTTTTATTTTTTTAAAATTTTAAAAATTTATTTCACATAAATTCAAAAAATATCATTATTGTAAACAGGATTTGTTGTCTGCTTTTCGCCAATTAGTCAAATTTTGGTCATTTCAATATCTTAAAATATTATAATAACCAAAAGTATAATAATTCAAAAATAAATTGTGTGTAAATAAAAATGGGTAATTTTTGCTCTTTATTGCAATTGGTTTACTACTGAACGCTCTGCAATAAAAACTGTCCGGAGAGACCTTAAGGACTCAAAATCATGCGGATGAAAAGGCCCAGTGTATAAGGGCGAAAACATGACTCACAAATAAGGCTGCTAGGCTTTAAATTGAGCATTACTGACGCGTTTTGATTCCGCGTTTTAAACGAACTTGCTCGCTTAACCCTTTCCTGTAGTTGCCTTTTTCTCGGTTACAACCGTGAAATGTTCGTGCGACCTATGTCATACTTCCGTCATACCTAATTTTCTTGTGCAAGTAGAGCCCAGTGAACGAGCAAATTGAAATGGTTAAAGCGGTACGGTGGCAATATGCAGATTTTTGTCACTGATACAGTGTAATACGTAGGATATTTCATGTTGTAAAAATTTGCATATTGCTACCGTACAGCTTTAACCATTTCAATTTGCTCGCTCACTGGGCACTATTCGCGCACAAAAATTATTTATGACGGAAGTAAAACCTAGGTTATACGAAGAGCTTACCGCGGTAAGGTTTACGTACAACATTTGTCATACAAAATACCACCCCCGTGAGACGAAGGTTTTAGCTTTGTCGTACGAAGGTTTCTCGGTTGTAGCGGGGGAAAAGGCCTTCACGGTAACGGGTGATTAATCAGAAAAAGCCATGTGATCAAACGTACTTTTACGTGATGCAAACGTACTTTTACTAACACACCACCAAGCTACAAGAACTAATTTTTGCGAAGGCACTGTAGTCTGTTTAGCTTTGTGGGAACGCTAGCTAATAGAGTGTACCATCAATACCAAAACATCAACGTAATAATTAATTTAATTTATTTAACCACTTCTAGCATATGTTTACATGATTATCATTTAAGTTTGCATTTTTATCTTTATCAGTAATCGCCATCGCCTTGTCCTTTGAAATATTCTCCATGGGCTTTTCCATTCGTAAAGCCGTTGAGTCCGAGCGTTTCACTTTGGCAATTTTAGCGTCACTTTCCGCTGGGGCGGGTACCCCTTTCCTGTCGGTCACGTCTTCTCGTTGACCACGCCCGTTGACCACGCCTTCTTCTTGGTCACGCCGGTTGGCCACGCCTTCTTCTTGGTGACGCCGTTTGGCCACGCCTTCCTCTTGGTCACCCCGTTTGGCCGCGCCTTTAGAGTCGACGGAGTTAACTTGCGACTTTTCGCCGAAGCTTTTTGTCGGTCCCTCCGCCTCGCCGTGAGAGGAATGAACCCGACGCGTTTTCCGCCAAAAACGGGTGTGAAAACCCGACCCGGCCAGATCCCCGTGCGGAAGGACGAACGTCAACACGACGGGTAGAAAGAGCAGACTGTGCACCAGACCGAACACCATCACCAGGAACACGGTTTTGAAAAAAGTCTGGATCAAGTAGGCGGGAACGGTTGAAAGAATCAAAACGCCGAGGATTGTAGACAGAGCACCCTCAAAGTGAAAAGCATTAAGCATTTGTGTTGAAAAATATTTCTTACGAACTTTTAAAAGTAAATTAAAGTTTTTAGTTTTTAAAAATATAAAAAACCGATTTTTACCAAAGGCACATTATGGCGGAAATTCATGAATAAATTAATTTAAGTGAACTAAATATTTTTATTTAAAAATTAACTATGAACTAAATATTTTTTTCCTAACTTTATGGTTTACTTTTATTACGCTTGAGGGTTTTACAAATTTGCCCTCTTGAGTTAACACATAAAATGGATGCAATGACAACGCGACGCTTTTAATCATAACTTTTGCATGTTATTAAACTACAAAGCATAAATTTAACTAATATTAGACGTATTGAGTCCAAGGTCTTTTGGTCGAGTCGAGCTCCGTACTTTAAATTTTCATTTTTATTTTAAAAAAGATGATTCTATTTTAGTTTAAAATCCACAATTAAAAAAACAATAAATTTTTTTAAGGTTCCTAATACTTTCGTGTTTTTTTTTATTTCAGCTTTTGCTTTTTATATTTCGTCTTTGGAAAACTCGTCTTTTGGTTTGATTTTTTGAAAGTACTTTCCAAAAAAATTTTTTGGGTTTTTGGTATAGTCAAAACTTTTAAAAAGAAAACAGTCCTTGTTGTTGTAAAAACAAATATTTCGCAAACTAAAACCGTGGATTTAAAATCTTACTATTTTCTAAACCAAAAATCAAAAATAAACAAAACTTTATCTTGGTATATTTATATTTAATGGTGTGCATGTGCTCAAGAAATTAAAAAAATTTATAAAATACTAAAAACATTATTTTGCCTAAGCCTAAGCAAAACGTAAAAATCAATCCAACTTTATCATGACAAAGTTTACTTCGCGCGATAACTAGCTTTTAGTTATTATGGAAAACTGGTTTTTAAAAATACGTTCATACAATCGATCCCAAAAGATGAGTTCCTGAAAACAAGATGTTGAAAGACGTAATAAAAAAGACGAAACTTCCGCACATCTTTTTTTAACATTAAAAAAGTTACATCAAGTTTTTGTGACGTTTCGCCAGAACGAAAAAAGATTTAGGGTCGATAAAGCCATGGGAACTTAGAGCTTAAATTTAGAGCCAAAAATCGGGAACATGAAACCGTAAGTGCGGAACTTGGAGCTGTAAGCTGGCAACTATGAGCCGAAAGTAGAAATTGCAAAAAGCTATAGGCACCTTGCTTTGGAACTCAGTTTATACATGAAGTATGCAATAAACATAGCGAGTCACCATAATGGATAATTACCGTATCTCCTACTTATCTTTTGTAGTATGCAGATCAACCCTCGAAAGCGGGCGAAATTTCGATCGGTTGATCTGCATACTACGAAAGATAAGTAAGAGATACGGTAATTATCCATTATGTATATCGCATACTTCATGTATAAACCGAGTTCCAGTGCAAGGTGCCTATACCTAAGCCTAAGCAAAGCCAAAGCCAGAGCAAAGCTCGAACCAATTTTTTCTAAACGGCTCCGGGTTCCGATTTGTCGCGGTGCCAAGTTTCCAAAAATTTCCAACGGCTCCAAGTTCCCCGCTTGCGGCTCCAAAGACCCTGTACCCGAAAAGTTTTTAAAATAATTCTACTTGTAAAAAGTAAGGATAAAACGTTTATTGAGTACATAAAGATAAGACGTTTCGGATTCAGCTGGATCCATCATCAGTTATACAATACATTTCTAAACTATAAAATTACAAAATCTACTTGCAAAATCGGCCATCCCAAAGTTTCCAGGGCTCGTATAGCTCGCTCGTGATTGGTCCTGCAGTCGGCGGCTTTAACGTAGGCGTAGCAAATATGAGCGGACAGATCCACGGCGAAACCGATGCTCATGATGATCGTAATCATGGACACGGCGTCCAAATTCACCCCCCACAGCGCCATATAGCCGATGACTCCGATAACGATGGAGGTAATGGATAAAACGATTAGCATGGAGCAAGGCAAGCTGGGAATCAACAGCGCGGACACGAAAACCATACAAACCGCCGCTATGGCGATATTGCGTATGGTGGCGCGTATTATTATGATGTACTGGTCGCTGAAAAGGAAAAAGGGGTGAAAGACAGTGATGTTGTACTTGTCTTCGTATTTCTTGGCTATTCTCCGCATATCGAGGGCAGTTTCTTTTTGCATCGTCGGTGACTCGAAGTTTTTTAAGCCAACCTAAAATGAGGATAAAAATATATCATGACGCCATGGCAAAAATATATAGCATAATAATAAAGAAAAAATATATGACTTCATATACTGCTCAGATACGTTTATTGACCTAATTATGGTATGCCTTAATTAGGGGCTGCTCTTGTTTATGGCCTTAAAAAAGTCAATTCAAAATCACTTCATTTAAAATTATTTTTAATTATTAAATTATTAGTTTTAAATAAAAATAAATAAATAAACACCTTTTTTTGGTTTTATCATATTCATAAAATTCACCATCTTTTTCCAATCAAAATGAAATAGTAGGGTAACTGACTTAATTTCGGCCACCTTTTTTTATTTTTTTGAATAAGTTTTTTCTGGCTTTTTCAATCAAACCAAAATTTGGCTTAAAAATCAAACAATAGCTATATTTGTTATTCCAGTGCAAAATTTTAAAATTTCTGTTACACTTAAAGATCAGTGTAGATTTAAAGTCTTCTTTTTATAGTGGCCGAAATTAAGGCGCGTGCCATTTATTTCGGCCACCTACAAAAAGCTGGCCATAACTATTGCTTAAACGAACAATAAAAATTTCTAAAGATTGCAAATTTACCCTTAGGTATTGTTTTTGGTACATATAACTTAATTTTTCCCGTTTGCGAACTTTAATAGTTATAAGCAAGACTTCAGATAATTATGTCAAAACCTTAAAAAAACCAGTTTTAATAATTTGTATTTTTTGTTCAATTTTTATTTTTGGCTTAAAAACGTCAAAACAAAGTCAAACGAGCAAAAAAATTCTTTATAAATACGGTAGTACAATGATATTTAAAAACAGCAAAAAACCGCAGGTTCTTTCACATAAATTTTCAGGTGGCCGAAATTAACGGAATCTTAAAATGCGCAGTTAGTTAAACGCATTGCAAAATGATTTTGAAGAAAATATCAAAACATGAAAATTAACAACTTTGAGCCTTAAATAGAAAATATTTTAAGGTTATATATTTCTTCGTTCTAAATTTGATGCAGTTTAAACACAAAGCGAAAATTAGGAAAATCACAAAAATTCAATTTTTGTATGAAAATGTTGATAATGTAGAATAACAAAAAAAAATTTTTTTGCAAAAACACTTTATTCAACATTAATCCAGTTACTTTTGTGCTAGTTCTTTTGTGTTTTAAAAATAAGCCAATTTTCTAACACCCTAAATTGGTGGCCGAAATTAAGGCGTGGCCGAAATTAAGTCAGTTACCCTATTATATATTTTTGCTGAGACTGGAGATTACAGGTTCGTGTGCATGTTTATTAAGCAAAAAAAGTAAAAAAATAGCAAAATGTGTTTGTTTTGTTTCTTTAAGAAACTCGATTTATTCGGCCTCATATTTCTGAACTTCACAGTATTATATAACCAAAATTCTAGTATTACATCTATAAAGTAGTTCTGAATAAGCGTCGGTTACTGTACAAGAAAGGGTACAAAAAGAAAAAAAATAAAATTGGAAAAAATCGTAGTTTTTTTAGTTACTTTAGTTTAAACCTATATATAATTAAATTTGCCACACGATGATATGTTTCACTACGTTGAAGTGCTTCAATATATTAATTTCTGCTAAATAAGTTTTGGTTTTTTAATTAAACGTCACAATAGTTAGAAATCATCACCGTTTTAGTGAACAATGATTTTGAATTAGCAAAAATAAAGTTGAAATACTTGCTTATTGTTTAAAACTCTTGATAATGTTTTAATTTTAGTGTTTTTTCTCATAATATCTTATGGGACTCTTTTTTTAAATGGAATAAATTAATATTTACAGAGTTTTATGCATAATTTGCTTTAAATAAAAGCTAATAAAACCTTAAAAGTGCAGTATACTTATTCATGATGTAGTTTATTTTTCGTTTTAATTAATATGAATCGATGTATTGGGTCACACTAAGAAAAAAATTTTATTACACTAAAAATTAGTTCCCAACGGTTAACGAGTTATTAACAAGAATACTACTTGGTTATTTTCAATGTTGTTTTTTATACACCATTTTTTAAAAGAAAACTTGTTTATTGTACGGATATTGAAAAAACTTGATAGAAATCATACTAGGGTACCAAAAAGCTTTAGTTTTAAATTTGGTTTAATTCAAAAAAGTACTGTCATTTTCAAAAAAAAATTAATTTATGTTTTACAGTTGGTGTGTTTTTTGGTGTGTTTTTATTTGCTGTTATTCTGGTAGCATTTGTTAGCTATTCAAAATTTTGCTTTTAAAAAAAGTGAACTGCCTATAAAAAAGACATTTCACTTCTTTAATTTTTACATTTTGCAATTTTAAAAAAACACCGTAAACCAAACACCAAACATTATTTTTAGAATATGATATTTTTATTATTCATCTAAAACATTTCGTAATTGAACCAAATTTAAAATTTAAGCTTTTTGGTACTTTAGCATGAAATCTATGAAGTTTTGTTAATATCTGTTTTTTAGAAATGTTTTGTTTTGAAAAATGGTGTATAAAATAAACACATTGGAATTAACCAAGCGGTATTCTTGTTAATAACTTGTGAACCGTTGAGAATTAATTTTTGATGTAATGCAATTTTTTTCTCAGTGTGACCTGACACATAGATTAGTATATTAATATATATATCGACTTAATTAAACAGCAATAAAAAAATACACCATGATTTAGTATACTACACCTTTAACCCTTAGTTATGAGTTTTTCTAACCCTTAAGTTGGGGTTATTGCCTTATTAGCTTGGATTTATAACAAATATGCATAAAATTAATAAAATATCAATTTATGCCATGCAGACTAAGAGTTTATAAGATTTCTCGAGAAAAAACCCAAAAATTTACACATTATCAAGAGTTTTAAACAAACTGCTAAAATACCACCTATAGTTGTAGGTAAAATACTCGTAGCTGAGAACGCAAGCGTGGTTTAATTTTCGCCTTTTTTATAAAAAACACATTATTTTACCTGTTTTTAATGAAAATTAAAAAAAAATCATTACTAATATAAGATTATTTTATATTAATAGATGATAGTGTACAGAAGTCTATTGTATATGTATGCAATTTGTAGTCAACGCTTGTATTTTTGTTTAATTAATTTTAGTTAAAATGATTTAGTGGCAAGTTGACATTTAACCTTGCCGTGAAATACTTGTTGCCGTTTATTTTAGCGGCGCAGTGTAAATTGATTCATTTCAACTTGTTTCCGGCCAAGGGTCCCCACGCCCAAAAGAGAGCATGCTTACTGTAAAATTGCATAAAATTTTAAAGTTTATTTATTTCGCATAAAGCAGGATACGCAAGGCCGATGTTACTCAGCACTAATTGTGCAACCAAATACTACATATAACAATATTAACAAAGAATATTATCACAATGCAGTGTGTCTCGGCGGGGACTCGATCCAGGAACCTTCAGTATGCAAGACGTAAGATCTGCCACTGCACCACAGCCTCGACATTGCATACGTACTCGCGAAATAGCGAACTCATTTCGGATTTTACAAGCTCAAGTGAAGTTGGAAGCGCGCCTCCACATGATTTCTGCTGCCATTACGCTGATTAGTCGATTAAGAAGACGGAAAACAATTCTGTGAGATTATTGGAGTATACAAAAAGGCGAGAGTCGCAGCTACGACGAATTTACCTATAGCACACGTTTAGTAGACCATGTGTCCATGTCCATTCTATCCTTTTTTTCATTAGTTTTATGTAAAATAAGCTCACATGGTACTCTCGTGTTTTACAGCCTTTCGATTTTTTAACCGCCGTAGCCGTAGGAAACAGCATTAACGGTATTGTTCGTTTTGACTGCTGGTTAGCCAACGCGAATGAAATATACCTGCTATTTTTGCAACTTATATAAAATATAACTAGCAGTATATACCGTGTTTAGTTTTTGATTATATTTATGAACGTAAAAACAAATCTATTAGTTAACGCAACAATATAGAAAAAACAAAAATTAAGTTTTTCCGGCAAAAGAAAACAAAAACTAGGATAAATAACCTACATATCAAATTAACGTTCTGTTTTCTGTGGGTGCAACACAGACTTACACAAGTATTTTTTTAGGAATGTGGCTTCCCATTTTACGCTTTGTAAACATATGCGGCGTGGTCACGAATGCCGTGATTGTCTCTTACACGTCTTCGTTTTGTAACACACTTTTGTATCCCGACAGCGAAAAGCGCTGCACCGGAATGGAAAGACTTTTAATTTTTGTCGGTTTTGAGGTATGAATTCGACTTTTTTTTGATGATTTTTGTTTCATATTTTTATTTAATTTTTACAATAAAAAACTATCATTATCACTTTTTAAGAAATATGTAAAAAAGCAGAATCATCAGTGTGTTACAACAAATCAATGTGTCCTTAAAACTCCTTAAAACTTCGATTGTTTATTAGTTTGAAAAGTGCAATGAAAATTGCACTTGGGTTTTCGTGCGGTGTATTAACACCAGGCTTTGTAGTCAACACTATATTATATATCAAAAATTGCAACAGAGATTTGAATAAAATCGGAGATTTAACTTTTGTTAATGGATTTATAAATTATTATTTAGTTTATTTTTATTGTATGGTGCATTCACTTTTTGTTTTCTAAATTACCATTTTATTTATTTTTTGTTCAAAATTAGTTTCTCATAAAAAAAATTTTTGGGTATTTTTTTGTTACCATTTTTATGCCATCACCTTTTACTTGTTAAAAATCCTTCGCGACAGCGAGATTTTCTGTACATTTGAATTTACGTCGTTATTCTCCATTGATTCTAGCATTTGTTAGAATAATGTGGAGTACTCGAATGGAGTACTTCAATACTAAAAGTACCTCACTCCAGTGTGGTCTCCATTTTTTAAAAAGAATTTGATTGCACAAAGCAAGTACAAAAAACTTTTACCCAACGCTTGTTTTTTAATCTAAATTCTTGAAACTATGAAAATACTATTTTATATCATTGCTGATTCGGTGATAATTTAGCATGTAGTGTTTCCTATCATGGTACTATTGAACATCTTAATTCCGGACGTTCCAGCAACTATCAGACTGGCTCAACGAAGAGTAAAATCTTTCAAAACTTTTATTGTTTTTTAACTTTTTAAAATTAATGATTAATTTGTTTATTTTTTAACAAATAACATTCCACTAAGATTTAACTGATTTCTGAGGAGTATCCATGATAATTATAATGAAATGTTGGGCATTGAAATATGAAAATATTATTCGAAACGTCAAGAAATAAATATTTTTTACGAGGAAATTGCTCAAGATTTCATTATAATTAACATTCCACTAAATTATAGTTTCCAAAAAACTACTTAAAACATTTGTAGGCGCGTGTCTGTCTGTTCGTCTGTCTGTTGGTGTGTAGATAAATTCCCCTAGGCACGCGAAACTAATGACTATAACAAATTCATATGGGAAATGTTTTGAATATTTAGCAGCGATATCAAGTAAATAAGATATTGGAAGGCGGTGAAATACGCAGCGTCACCTCGAATTCAGTGGGCGATTCAATTGAGGTGGAATCAAACCAATCGCTAGAAGATGCAGTGAAAAGAAACGAAAATGACAGCCAAACAAAAGAAGCCGCCGGTTCTGATGAAAATCAAGACAAGTATAAAATTATTTTGTTGCTCGTTAAATTTATCATTTTTTTAATACCTAAAGCTGATTGATTTGTTATAGACACATCCCCCTTAAAGGTGCAGTGCGGAGTCAAACTTTTTGTTCTCGATTTTTAAAATTTTTTGTGAAAACATTACCCCTGCCCCCAATAGTCCACAAAAATTTTGACAACAAAATATCTCCAGTGGTTCAGGAGTTATGAACCCCTAAAATGGCGTTTTTCGCCGATTCTATACGTGACAGAGTGCTCAGTGTGTATAACGATTTACGTTACAAATTATACAAATTATACATTACATCGCTACTTTCTACTTTAATTTGATACATTGATCGTTAAGATTGGTGCAACATTTGTGGGAATATTGCGTTTCCCGTACAAAAAACCCGAAACATTTTCGTTAAAAACACTAAACCGCGGAAGTGATTTTGTGAAGTTTGCCCAACCTTTCTCTCCTTCGCTTCGTGTTTTTAGCGAAAAAATCGAGGGTTTTTTGTAAAAAAAACGCAATATCTCGATAAATACTGCACCAATCTTAACGATCTAGGTACCAAATTAAAGTAGAAAGTAGCTGCTTTCTTTGACTACATAATTTTCAACTTAAATCTTTATACTCATTGAGCAATTTTTCACGTACAGAATTGTCAAAAAACGCCATTTTTGTGGGGTCATAATTCCTGAACCACTGGAGATATTTTTTTGAAAAATTTTTAGTGGGCTATTGGGGGCAGGGGTAAGCTTTTCTTAAAAAATTATCAAAATCCTAGACAAAAAGTTTGACTCCGCACCACACCTTTAAATAAGATCTACCCACAAAAATACAAAAATAAAAAAATTACTATCTTAAAGAATGTCCTAAGACTAAAAAAAAATTTGAAAGTTAGGTTCCTGTTTACCTGAAAATTAAAAAAAATCCTTAAAACATTTTTGTATAAAATTAACAAATGCTTAAAATACATGTCGCAAAATCTTCTGCTCGCAAAAGCACTCATAACTGTGCAATATTGAGGTTATTTTAAAAACCAAACTATCATTTTATTTGTGTTTAAACGAATAACAGTGGTGTTATCAGAATTTTATATTTTATTGGCTGTTATTTGTGTTTTGTAATTGGGATTGCAAAATACTAATAACAATGAATAAAATATAATAGGTTGATAAAATCATTTTGTTGCTCGTTTAAAACGAATGAATTAATAGTTTGGATTTTAAAATAACCCTAATATTCCACAAGATATGGCTGTTTTTGCGAAGAAAAGATTGTTTGCAATATGTATTTTATAGTTGCGGTGCGGAGTCAATTTTTTGTCTTTGATTTTGATAATTTTTTAAGAAAAGCTTACCTCTGCCCCCAATAGCCAACTAAAAATTTTTCAACAAAATATCTTCAGTGGTTCAGGAGTTATGACCCCACAAAAATGGCGTTTTTTGACAATTCTGTACGTGAAAAATCGCTCAACGAGTATAAAGATTTAAGTTACAAATTATGTAGTAAAAAAAGCGGCTACTTTCTATTTTAATTTGGTACCTTGATCGTTAAGATTGGTGCAGTATTTGTCGAGATATTACGTTTTTTGTACAAAAAACCCTCGATTTTTTCGCTAAAAACACGAAGTGAAGGAGAGAAAGTTTGGTCAAACTTCACAAAATCACTGCCGTCGTTTAGTGTTTTTAACGAAAAAGTTTCGGGTTTTTTGTACGGAAAACGCAATATTCCCACAAATATTGCACCAATCTTAACGATCAAGGTATCAAATTAAAATAGAAAATAGCCGCTTTCTTTGAGTGCATAATTTGTAACGTAAATCGTTTTATCCATTGAAAAATCTGTCACGTACAGAATTGTCGAAAAACGCCATTTTTGGGGGGTCATAACTCCTGAACCACGGGAGATATTTTGTTGTCAAAATTTTTGTGGGCTATTGGTGGCAGGGGTAATGTTTTCACAATAAATTATCAAAATCGAAGACAAAAAGTTTGACTTCGCACCGCACCTTGGATTTTTTTTTCAATTTTCAAGAGCGCGTTTCAAAAACGCGCACCTAACTTTTAGAATTTTTTTTTCGAGACTTAGGACATACATTAACATATTATTATTACTTTTTGTATTTTTGTGGGTGGAGCTTAGTTGAAGGGATATATGTCAATATTTTGTAAAAGAACGGAATAAAAAAATTACGTCTTTTAATTCGTTTTTTAAGCGCGTCATAACCACACAACTTTAATTTGTCTTCTCCTACCCACAGTCCACATACAGTTTTATAAAGTAGTCAAATTTAATTTAACCAAACGATGCAGGTTTTGCTGCTTTCTAATCGATTAATCTCACGTAAGAAATAATTTCCATACGGCGTCGTTTAATTTGCATAAACGCGGGTCGCGCGCAGCTGATTGGTCGTTTTGTATGATAAATAGTACGTTCGGTATTTTTGCGCGCTTTTCTAACCAAAGATTAGAGTGATGCAACCGTTGTGAACACACTTTTCATTACTTGAGATTCAAGAATTGCCTAAATTACTACACGCAATTTTTATCAAGACATCCAACTCCTTCAGATTAAAATGCTTTTGAAATTTTAATTCAATTTAAATTAAATTTTTCAGTAGCCTATTCAAGGACGCCCGAACCAGCATTCCCTCCGTG